>OZ018388.1:69543798-69836300 GCA_963969525.1 Ontholestes murinus
CAAAAACATCTACAATATTTTGTACTATTTGACTTTTGTACCATACTGGTATTATTAATACGTAAAACAAAAGTACTATAATTAGCTCAATTTCTGAAAACGTACGTATCTAATTTCTAATTCGAACTCGATCGGCAATACATTATTTGTTAAATAATAACCTTTAACAATTTATTTTATACTGACAGCACTTTTTGGCATTTAATCTGTACTATTTGTCTACGAGTTTGTATATACTAATAGAAACTAAAATTGAAGTATTAAATAAATAATTATTTCATTATTTTTGTGTTACTAGATTTTTATTCCATTGACCAAAAAAATAGTGATGAGAAATTATAATACTTTACAAGCTTTTAAAAAAATTCTTATGTCTTAAAGAATTATCGCAAAACTTTAAACTTTCAGTCCTTATAAATTGCTAAGAATAAATAAAATAAGTTATAAAATATTATTTATATTAATTATAATTATAAGTAAAGTAATATATGAATATTCTTGGCAAACGAATAAAAGCGTTCTTCGCAAAATAGATTAAAACGCAGCATGGTGGAGGCGCCGAGACTTCTGACCTAAAAGAAATTGGGGTGTGACAATTTTTTTATAATAAATGTAGATTTTATTTTCTTCTATAAACAAATAAATATAAATTCATGATGGTTGTGACCGTTACTAGGTGGTAATCCAAATTTAAACACATATTGAAACACTTACTATGTTTTTACCACAATTAATTGTGGTAAAAACATAGTAAGTGTTTCAATATGTGTTTAAATAAATATAATTTTAACAGCGTAACAGTTTGAATTATAAAATAATACTTAAATTTAGTTTGTTTTAAATCGTTAATATATTAGTATATACAAACTTGAAGACTGACAAATAGCATACATCAAAGGGCAAACAGTGCTGTCAGTAAAATATAATGTTTAAAAGGTTTTTATTGACAAAAATATAAGATTTAACCAGAAAATAATGTATTGCCCATCGAGTGCAAAATTTACACTGCGTACGCACGTGCTCGGAATTTGAACTTGTGTGTGTGTAAAGCATTGCGGGGTAGTGCTTGAGGATGTCTTGGATATCAGGGTTAGTGGCAAATTTTATAGCAGGGTGTTCAAGTCGTTTTTCAATGGGAATTACTTGGGTTTTTTTGGTATAGCAGTGTGTCGGAAGGATTGTGTAGATAAAATTTGTAGAATTTTTTGCAATTTGGAATCAAAATTCTTAAAAATATTCGGACCGTCAAAATTCTAAAAATTGTCGCAATTTGATAGAAAATAAGAATTATTAGGCTGATAGACCGCGGATCGATAGCCGTTTGACAGGAAAAAATAAATTATTGTATAATTCTATTGTCATTTTGTTAATTACTTGTAAATTATTATTTTTTCTGTAAATTAAGATGTTTAAGAAGTATTTGAAAAGTACAATAATAATATAAGATAAGACAAGGAATTTTAGACATCTTGATAACTTTAGGATTCTTTAAAAAAAAACTATAAAAATATGGAAGGAAAATATATGAATATTTCTAGCATCCTGTTAGAAAATGCTTCCAATAGAATTAAACAAAAACTGCTAAAAATTTCGATAAGAAAAAGCACAAAATTCTAGAAATATTGAAAACCTTGGAACCTTGAAAGAAAATTTTAGAAAGAAATAATTTTATAAGTCAAATTGTTTAAAATATAGCCAGGATTGCAAGAATATTCCGTTAAATAAAACCAAGAAATTAAAAAAAATGTAAAAAGTAACTTTTTAAAACTAACAAATTTGTTAAAAATTCTCGCAATTTGAAAGTTTTTGCTTAAATATTCTGATGAAATAAATCAAGAATTATATGAATATGATAAAGCTCCCAACTGTTTTACTTCAATGTACTGTGGAGTTTCTTCATGCATCCGATAATTCCGATAAGATAGAGTAAAAAATACTAGAAATCTAGAAAACCGTACACCCATATTCTAGAATGTTGGAGGAAAATTTCTGAATATATTTCTAGCGCCATCATCGTGGTAAATTCTCGTAATTTGGAAATTGTTGAAAAATCTACTAAAGTAAAACAATCAAGACTTTCAGGAAAAAAAATTGTGCCTAAAATTTTTTTTATTACCCTAGTATTTTTAAAGTTAAGTTTTAATAGAATAAAATAAGGAATATTAAGAAAAGTAATAAAATAAAGCGTACAATTTAGGACTTCTTCTAGAACCCCGAAATAGTAGAAATATGTATAGCAAAATATTATAATTTTTAACACCCTGGCAGAAAATTTGTGCAATAATAAAGAAAAAATTAAGAATCACTTATAAGAAAAAGCAGAAATTTTCAGGAATATGGAACATGAACACGAATTTCTGAAATGTCTAAAAATAAAAGAGGAGTTGCAAAAAAATCTTATAAGATAATGCAGGCAATTCTAAATATTTTGAAGGAATTTTTTTAATAAACTTAGCAAAAATCAAATTACTAAAAATTTCAACAAAATTAAAAAAGAATTGCAGAAAAATCTGATAAAATAAAACAAAAAATACTAGAAATTATGAAAATTCTAGAACCTTCGAAGAAATATCTAGAAACATAGAAGGAGAATTATCTTTATATTTCAATAATCCTCACAAAGAATACAAATTGACAGAAAAATTGTTTACAAAATCCGATAGAATAAATTTTAATAACATAAAGCAAGAAATGAAATCTGAATTCTAAAAATATACTAATAATTTCTAGTATCCTTGTGAAAAATTCTTGCAATTTTGTAATAAAATTGTTAACAAATTCTCATGAAATAAAAGAAAAATCACTAGAATTTTCCGATAAGTTAAAGGAAGAAATTTTACGCATTTTAAAAATTCTACAACCCTCCAAGAAAACTTTATAAAAGTTTCTAGCACACTACCAATTTTAACAGAATAAAACACAAATTGGGAAATTTTAAAATTTTTATTAATTCTTGGAACTTTTAAGAAAATTTTAGAAATCTAGATAGAAAATTTCTGAAAATCGTTAGCACTTTTGTAAAAATAATCTCTAGAACATTCGAAGAAAATATTAGAAACATTGAACAAAAATTTTCTGAAAACTTCTTATAATATAAAAATAAATTGCTGAAAAATCTTCTAGAATAAAAAACAACGTAGGAAAATGTTTATAAGATGAAACAAAATTAAAAACGAATTACAGAACAAATGTGATATATAAAGTAAAACAATTCTAGGAATCTAGAAAATTCTAAAACATTCGAAGAAGCACACTCGCAGATAATACTTGCAAATCGAAACAAATATTGTTAAACATGCGATAAAATAAGATGGAAATTGAAGAAAATTACGATGAGACAAAGCAGGCAATTAAATTTGGAAAATTTTAGAACCCTCGAAGAAAATTCTGAAAATCTAAAAAGAAAATTCTCTAAATTTGATAATAAAAGTGTTGACATCTAATATAATTTGAAAAAAAAACCTTAAAGCCAATTCGAGAATTTTCTTGCCTAATTTAGAAGAGTATCTGATAAAAGAATTTGTAAATATTATAAAGAGGAATCCGATAAAATAAAGCAATTTGAGTGTCAAAGTGTAAAAAAATTCGTGTATGATGGCGGCGTTCACTTAGTGGTGCATTTTGCATTCACAGTTATTCAAAATATAGTGGTAAAACAAAGTTATAAAGTGTTTTATTTAAACTTTTAAAAAAATTCTTATAAATTAAAACAAAAAATGTATAAATAGGATAAAGCAAGAAATCTAAAGAATTGAAAATAAAGTTTCTACCACATTCGTAAAAGAATTTTCACAATTCAAAACTCATATTTTCTGAAATATTCGGATAAATTTAAAAAACAATTATAGAAAAATTCTTGTAAAGAAGGATATTCTAAAAAAATGGAAAATTTAAAATTCTTGAATTTTTGGAAATATTAAGTATTTTCATAAAACATTTTCATAATTTGAAAGAGAAATTGTTAAAACAGTCCGAAAAAATAAAACAAAATTGCCAAAAAAATCCTATAAGTAAAATAAGAAACTTCTGTAATATTTTTATTTTGGTAATTTAAAAATACGAAAATATTCCAAAACGTTTATTGAGCTGAAAAGCTCTTGCGCCTTACTAAAAACGAGATAAAACTGATCACAGGTTTTCTTACAAGCCATTGCCCAGTGAACTATCTTCAGAAGATAGGTAAAGGAGATAATACAACATGTAGATTAGGCGGATTGGCTGAGGAAACGGCCGAGCACATCCTATGCCGGTTTTTAGAATTTAGACATCTAGAATTCTAAGAAAAGAAATTCTAGACACCTAAAAGATAAATTCCAAAGTTCTAAAAAAAATCTAGAATTCTAAGAGAAGAAATTCTAGACACATTGAAGATAAATTCTAAAATTCTACGAGATTCTGAAGATTTTAAAGTATCTAAAGACTCTAAATATTCTGAAAGTTCTAATAATTATAAATATTTTAAAGATTTTAAATATTCTAAAGATTCTAATCGTTTTTAATATTTGTAAATATTTCAAACGTTAAATGTTCTCCATCTTTCACTGCCTTTAATTCATCTGTTGTTGCTCGTTTAGAAAGTTTTTGTTAAGTATTTATAATTTATGTTCATGTATTAATTTGTATCATTTGTCATTTGTAATTTTGTTATTGTATTTTAATTATTAATTTAAATTTGAATGCTAATTTTACTCTCTAATTGGCCTTTGGGTGCTGTTGGGTAAAAATAAATAAATAAATAAATAAATAAAGCTTAAATTCCTGGATTTTGAATTATTGTTAAATTAATAATAAATGTAATTATTTTACAGACTCCAAATATTCTAAAGATACTAACAATTCTAAATAATTTAAAGATTCTAAAAATTTTAAAGATTCCAAACATTCTAAAGATTGCAAGGATGCTAAAACCTTTATGATTCAAACGAATAAAAATGTTTAATGTTCGCAAATATTATTAGCTTTAATTATTTTAAAGCTTACATTCCTAGATTTTGAATTATTATTGCAATTAAAGTGTAATCATTTTATGGATTCTAAAGATACTACAAGTTTTAAATATTCTAATAATTCTAAATATTTTAAAGATTCTGAAGATTATAACGTTTCTAATGATTCAAATAATTGTAAATATTTTAATGATTCTGTAGATTCTAAATATTTTGAAGGTTCTAATCATTCTATATACAGGGTGTCCCGTTAATGCGGGGAAATGGCTGGACCGTAGATTCCTGAGGTCAATATATGACGATTTAACGCAACTTATCTATATCCAAAAATTTACGGTTAAGCCGGAATTTGGCTTCAAAGTTTAAATTTTTTTTATTTCTTTCGTTTATAACAATTGATCGTTTTATTTGATTTGAATGAAATTTATTTTTAATAACTACCATAATATAATACATAATTTCAGTTATTATGACTAGTGTTGGTTAACAAGAAGTATAAGAAACAGTAGTGCCACCACTTAAAAACTAAAATATTTTTTTATTGGTGGATCTAATAAAAACTAAAAAAATACTACTTGGAAGACCATTTAATTTAAAAACTTTTTTATCTCTTAATAATATTTGATATCTTCTACGGTTTTCCCACAAAAAAATAAAATATATATTTTTTATCTAGTAAAAACAAAATCAAGTTTTTCATCGAATCGAAAAAAAAATGTTTTTCGTGGCCGTCTTTGTTTAAAAAATGTAAATTATGTATAATAATAATTATTTAGTGTCTTTTAACAATTAGTTTTCAACTTTATTATAGTTCATAAATATTCATATTTGGAACAAACAGATATCTTGTTTGTATTAGGATTTTGCAAAGAAAATTGTTTGAAAAGTGTTAGATGTTGTTTTGATTTATTTTATTAATTGATATTATTTAATTTTTATTCAATATAGTAAGTTTATTTACTTATTAATGAGTGCATAATGAGTATACTATATTCATATTTTATTTTTTGTGCAAAAACCGTACAACATATCAAAAACTAGTAAGAGTCAAAAATTTTTTTAAATCTAATGCCCTTTCAAGTAGATTTTTTTGGATTTTATTGGATGCACCAATAAAAAATATTTTAGTTTTCAAGTGGTGGTACTACTGTTTTTTATACTTCCTGTCAATCACTAATGCCAACAATAACTGAAATGATGTATGATATTATGGTACTTATTAATAATAAATTTCATTCAAATCAAATAAAGCGTTCAATTTTTATAAACAAAAGAAATTAAAAATTTTGAAACTTTGAAGCCAAATTCCGGCTTAACCGTAAATTTTTGGATATAGATAAGTTGCGTTAAATCGTCATATTTTGACCCCAGGAATCTATGGTCTAGCCATTTCCCCGCATTAACGGGACACCCTGTATATTCAAGATGCTAAATATTCTAAAGCTACTGAAGATTAAAACGTTTTTAATGTTTGTAAATATTTCAAATGTCAAATATTCTAAAGCTCAAATTCCTAGATTTTAAATTATTGTTGGAATAAAAAAATAGAAAATAATAAATGTAATTATTTTATAGATTTCAAAGATAATAACAATTCTAAATATTTTAAAGATTCTGGAGATTCTAAAAATTCTAAAGATTCTAATAATTCTAAAAAAATTAAATATTCTGAAGATTCTAACCTTTCTAAATATTCAAATAATTATAAATATTTTAAAGATTCTGAATATTATAAAGATCCTAAAGATTCTGAAGGTTCTTATAATTCTAAACAATTTAAAGATTTTAAATAATATAAGGATTTTAAAGATTCCAAAGATTCTAAGAATTTTAAATCTTCTGAAGATTTAAAAATTTTAAATATTTGTAAATATTTCAAACGTTAAATATTCTTAAGCTTATATTTCTAAATTTTAAATAAAAAATGTAATTATTTTATAGATGCCAAAGATTCTACAGATACCAACAATTGTAATTTTTTTAAAGATTCTAATTTAACTATTCTAAAGATTCTAACGATTCAAATAATTCTTAATATTCTGAGATTATAAAAAAAAATCTCTAACAATTTCGACAGGTTCTAAAGGTTTTAAGGTTCTAAAGATATTAAAGATTCTAAAAATTAACAAAATTAATTTGCGTGTTACACAACTATCACAGCAAGCAACACTTTGAATGTATTTATTTTTTGTCAAATAAACTTCAAAAATTTTATTTTACGTAGAACAAATTTTGAGTGAACATTTGAAAAATTAATCAATTTACGGTGAAATAATTATAATCAAAGAAAGAAATCAAGCTATTTCCGCAAATCCGAAATTTCCCGCAATCTGATAAATACTTCCATTTTCAACGCAGTTTTAAGATCTTAATTTTTAAGAATTTATATCTGAATTTAGTTTAAATCACTTTTAGTTTGAAAATAATAAGTTGTAGTTGTCGAAACTATAGTCACTAAATAAAGTCATTAATTTTTGCTAATAATGTCTACAAATCCTATGTAATTAAGTAGAATTCAGGTTAGTGAATTGATCAATAAAGTTTAACGTTTGAAATCACATTCCAATTACCACGTGAAATACATTAACTGACCTAGTGGAGGTCATCAAGATACATTTATCACGATTACATTGATTAATATTAACTTACCATATCTCCAAATCCTATCGTCGTAAGCGTGATGAAGCAGTAATAGACCGAGTCGAAGTAACTCCATCCCTCATATCTGGAGAAGGCGGCCGCTCCTCCAGCAATGGTCAGCGAACTTAGGGTAGTTACCACACATATCAGATCCAATTCAGACGCTGTCGTCTGGCGACAGTGCAGGGAAGACTTTACGGAACGTATTATTACACTGTCGGATCATAAAAAAAGAGGGCATTAGAAAGGAAGATGTATTACGTTCAGCACAAAAACATTTATTTGAAAGCTACATTTCTTTTTCATATAACAATGAACTTGTTACTCAATGATATCATTAATTAGTTACATTAATAATCTAGTAAAAGTAACTTTGTATGGATGAGAAATAGATAAAAATGAACTTTCCGAATCTACGATGAATTAAATTCTTTCTTAACCCGTGGTATTTTATTTGGTTTGAAATATATTTTCTGGATGGTGCTAAAACGAGAACAAAGTACACATTCAACAAAAGAAAGGTATTGTACGATGCTGTCGAGAATGATATTCTTGAACTGAGTAAATACGTTTTATGGCCACCGACAAAGTTTTATCCGCCATCAAAAACTTTCGATATTATTTTTTTATTATTATTAGTGAGACGTATTTCTAGGGAGCTTAACAGTAACTGACATTTGCGAGTGCAAGTGGGAAATTTCGTATTTTTCACGGAACGGTGGCGAGTGTGCTCTATTTTTATGGTAGTTTGATAGTTATGGTCGGCAAAATAGTCTTTTATTATTGGCCCACGCGGCGTATCCGATCATTTACTGCGGAACTGTTATGTCCAATCGTGTAATATTATTTTTATATACTATGTAACTTCCGGATACTATATGATGCAATATGCAATTCGAAAATTCATTGAGCCCGACAGGTACATACTAACCTCTTCTTTTATTGTATATATATATATATATATATATATATATATATAAATTCATTGGGATAATATAAATTTATATTTTTTTCTTTGAATAATTTTCTTACTAATCTATTAATTCGAAATATTATTAATAGGTTAATTGTTAGATTTTTTCTAGAATTAACCCAGAATTGGAAATCAATAGAAAATCATTTTTAAATATGAAGGACCTTTATATTAATTTATGAGGCTTTTTATTGTTCAACAATTATCTTCAATCTTGGATTTATGAGGCTGTTACTTGGAGAAATTCCATTATATAGGTGATAAATAAAACTCTTCGGTTTTGAGAATTTGAATGAAGAGTTTTATTTTTCACCTTTATCTTCTCTTTACTGTAAAAACACTTTTCAAAAAAAAAATCTTTTCAATCTTGTTTAGTTGTGTGAAAATTATTATAATCGAAGAAAATAGCTATTGAAATTTTACCCAAAGCTTTGCAGTTCTTCAAAAGAATTAACTGAAAAAAAAACGTTTAAGAAATAGTGCATACATGCAGACGCATTTTAAAAATCACTGAAATTTTGTTAAGTGTATCTAAAATCAATTATTTAAGATTTCTATTTAAACATTTGCGTAAATGGTTAAGAGCCAAATTAAAAAATAAAATATTTTAAAATTAATATAGTTAGAATTTTATATATTAAAAACTCTGGAATTTTGTTAAAATATTAATTAAATTTTGTTTAGAAAACCCATTGGGGAGTAAAAACTGTAAAAAAATAAAATCGGTTCAAAAATACAGTTGAAATGTTACTAAATCAAACAATTTAAAGTGAAAATAGAACAGTAAATAATTTCCTAAAGAGTAGTTAAAGATCTAAAATTTTATAAAATTAAAAGCATATAGAATTTGATTTAAAGTGTTAAATAGGCTTAAAAAATGGATTTTTAAATTAAAAAAAACAGCTGATAAAAGTTCTTACATAAGAAACAACTTCACAAAAATAACAATTAAATATTGCTGTTTTGAAAACTAAAATGGAAAAATAAACTTTGTTAAGATTTTTTTTGTAGATTTGTTTTTTTGTAAAATTCATTTAATTTTAAATTTTAACAAATTGAAACAAATATATTTTTATAATAAAAATCAGTTGAATATTTTCGTTCAAATAGTTTAAATTTAACCAACAAAAGAATACTTGGATAAAAATTTCTCAAAAAATAAGAAATGATTGAAAAAATGAATAAAAAAATAATTTGTTTAATATATCTGTAAACGTTTTAAAAATACAATTTAAAATAAAAGACATTATATAAAAAATTATTGAAATTTGCCAGAAAGAAAAAAAAGTTAATATAAACTTTAGAAAAAAAATGAAAACACGTGAAACATTTTAAAATCTCCATAGAAACCGTATAAATTTTTTATAGATAATTGAAATTTGCTTTGAAAATAAACAAAAACGGAAGAAAGCTCTAAAGTAGTTTAAATTAAAATAAAAACAATAGTTTTATCAAACCTTTCTAAAATCCGCTTTAAATAATTGATATTTTTTATAAAAACTATTGAAATTTGCTAAAAAAAGGCAGTTCATATCTTAAAACATGCTTAAACTTGTTTAAAATCATTAAAAAATTTATTAAAAATACATATAAAATTTGGTAAAAACAGTTGAAAAGTTGAAATTTTATTTAAATGGCAACTATTGCTTATATAAAATTATTAAAATACTATAATTTAAAGTAACAATTAGTTGAACATTTTTTTGATTTAATATTTTTAAATTTTGCTATCGTGAAAACGAAAACGATTGAAAACTTTGTTAAGAAAGAATAGTTTTAGTTTTTTTAGCAAATTTAAAATTAAAACTAATCCGACTTGGTCGAAAGGTTGTTCTTTTTATTACTATTATTATAACTATATAAAGTCTTGCAAATTAATTTTACTAGTGATTGTTATATTTTATTTTATTTTTAAACGACTCTTAAAAATGTAGATTAAGTCCAACTAATTATGAAAGGTGTTAGGCTTTATGTTGACTTCCAGGGCATCAGTTGATTGTGGTTTATTGGTATACGCCTAATTTAGAAGGGCACCAAAAAGTCAAATCGTACTATTATGGTGATCAATCATATCATTCCGATCCTCAAATTGTTTATACAGAATGTAAATTATAGACTTTGCTCTATAATATGCTAGTACTGCTGGAATAAATCCTCCATGTGCATGGCGATAAAAGAAATTATTTACAAATTAATCTGTAGCTCACACTGTTGAAGTAGGGACATAACTCTCTATCAAACAGCAACTTTTTTATAACAAAACTTTACTTGTTAACATCGCCATAAATCCAAAAAATGCGGCATTAAAATTGATTTTGCATCAAAAATTGGCATCATCTTCCAAACACTCCTAAACCCAGTTAGCAAACAAATAACGTTGTTCATGGTTATCGACAACACTAATTGAAGCAAATTTTTGAAAAGGATCAAATTTTTGTTTTTGGGAAATAGGAACTCTTTCTAAATTAATTGAAGGTAGCAAAAATTGGTTGCATATTCCAGGATAGGATGTGATTCCTACCTTTATCAGGAGCTTGTAAAATTTTAATGACTAAAAATTTATTGAAACCTCTGTTAAGAAAAACTAATATTTAAAATAATATAAAATTAAGAATTTACCAAAATAACAATTACAATATTGCTAAAAACGTTGAAAACAAAATCAAACGGCTTAATAACACTTAATTTTTACAACAGAAACAATACTTAAAATTGACCACTGATAATTTTGTTGATACTTGAGGCTTCTACTTGGTTAGTAATAATATTTTTTTTAAAAAGGAACAAAGGATTAAAAAAAATCAACAAAAGATACCAGCGCACACTGTAATAACAATAATAATAATAATCTTTTGTGGTGCAATTACACAAGTCAAAAATTTGTATTTCAATAATTATAAAATCTGCACATGTTTTATTGTAAATGTCATAAGTGTTAAAATATTATGAAGTACATATAAACTCTAAAGAGTTTAGATACTAAAGTAAAACCACTGTATCGTCAATGTCTGTCGAGGTCTTAGCAAGAGAAGTAGTTGTTTCAAAGAGTAATTTGTTTTGTAGTCTTAATAAGACTAATTTCTTGTAGATTTTTGAAATGTTTTCGTGTTTTTCTAATTATTAGTTAATATTATACACCGTAAAGGACTTCAATACATTTTTATTATTAAATAGTTAAGTGTTCGGTATGTCGAAATTATCTTTTAAAATTCCTTCCATATTGTAAAATACCTTTTGCAAAAGATATGCTTTAATTTTGTTTTTAAATTCTTTTTGGTTAAGTGATTTCATGGACTCTGGAAGTTTATTGCACATGTTTGGATTGTAGTAATTTACGCCATATCTGGATTTGCTTTTCTCTGTAAACCGAACAAACGAATGGTTATAGTTGAGTGACCCCATGTTATTATACCAGAACTTATATAAAACAAACAACAAACATTTTGTATTTAACTGATTGGTAGTAGGAATTTTTAAAGAAAATTTGAGATTAATTGTCTTTTCACTATTTATCGTCAATATTTTTGTAGTGAAACACCTAGAAGTATGACCTTTACAAATTTTATTGTGATCCAATGCCGTCTGTAAGACTAAGGATTTGTTCATGACAGTAGTATCATCTGCATAAAGACAAAAATACTTTCAGTTATTGAGTATGGTATGTCATTCATATAAATCAAAAATATAAGTGGTATTTAATATTTAATATTTATTTATTTGTCCAATGTGAATATAACTATTTCGAGACTTACAAATGTATACAAAAATTTCGACTTCACATGGAAAGGCTCAAGTTCACGTCCACGTGATCTTCCATTCTTGCCCGATGCTGAACATGACTCTGCTGCCAGTGGAGTTCGCTTTGGTGGTTTTTTACCAGTTTATTTGCCATATATGGCTTATTAGTTTTCACAATGAAAACTTATATATTATGTCACGTTGACATTTTGACAAAGATAGATTCTCGTGGCACACCATACATCAGGTCTACTTCTTCTAATAGTTGTAAGTGATTTATTTCCTTTGCGTTAGGTAAGAATTTCAAAGCCGGCAGTTATTGGGGTGAAAATTGTAGAAACATAATTTTCGCACTAGAATATCACAACAAACGCAGTCGAATGCTCTGCTAAGATCCAAAAATGAGATGGTGGTGTACATCCCTGCCTCAAATCCTTGAAGTCCTTATCGACAAACGCTTCCACCGTGGATAGACTTGCGCGAAAACCATATTGTTTATTTGTTATCAAGTTTTCTGTTTCCATAAAATTTATTATTTACTGATATAGCAATTTCTCATACACTTTTGATAATATAGGCAATGAAGAAATATGCCCACATTTTTTACATTCGATCTGTCCCCCTTTTTATATATCGGTATCACTCGAGCCCTTTTTAAAGATTTTGGAAATATGTTGTTACGAATACATACATTTATAAGTTTTGTTAATGGAATTACAACTATTATCAGCTTGGTAATGGTAAAGTCGATGACATTCCACAAATAACACGGCATTTGAAAGTCTTTTTTACTATATTTCTTACTTCCATGAAGATGGTTCCTTTAAATAAAAAATATCGTGGACACTTATCAAGAGAAAATTTAGCTATCAGCATAATGGGATCTTCGTTTGTTTCAGATAGGTCATCAGCAAGAGTTTTAGCAACATTGGCAAAGCATTGGTTAAAATTATTGGGTTCAAAATCACAGTATTTATCAAGTACATTTATTATTAATTAATGATTATTAACTACAGTTAATAATGCTTTAATACTCGCTGTGTTAATGATAAATGATTTATTTGCAGATACAATAGTATTTTTTTCAAATTTTGTTATTTGTTATAAAAAAAACACAGTTAAAAGCACTGCCAACAAAAATCATTTCTGATTTCTTTTCAAATTTAAATTGATTTTGGTTTACAAAATTCCAACATTTTTTTGAAACCATTCTCTTCCTCAAAAAGATTCTTGAAATTGAAAGTCAATTGAAATTAGGCAAGAAAAATTTTTGGTTGGAATATGAAAATAAGAATAATTAGTTTAAAATTTCCTTTGAATTATTTTTAAACTTACAAACAGTAAACTTTTAAATTTTAAAATTAAAAGAAAAAATAATTTTCTTTATTAAAAAAGTTTACAACTAAAAATTGCCCTTTTCGGCGGAAGTTGAATATTATAAATCAATTTTTAATGCTTTATTATATTTAGGTTTTATAATAAAAACTCAATCTTAAAAATTATTGATTTTGGTGGTAGAAAATAGATAAAAACTAAAAATACTAAAATTTCGTAGAAAAAAATAACAACAAATCAAAAAAAAGGTGATGGAGATAAAAATTTAAGCAACAATTTTTTAAACAAGTGTAACGTTTTATATTTTGGGTAAAAACTATACGAATTTCCTTTAAATAATCTATTCTCAAAAAAAGCAATTAGAAAAAATGCGATTGGTCAAAATAATCAATGTAATTCCGTAAAACTCAAGTTAAAAATGGTGGACAAAATATGTTGGATATTCATTGCGAATTTAAGTAATGATGTTACATGCGAAGATATATTGGAGTGCCTAAATGAAACCGAGAAAGGAAACTATATCTGCGAAAATTTGAATTTTAGGTTGAGAATCTCCTTTAAAATAGGTGTGCTATTCGAAAAACAAGACACTTTGGGGCCGGTTCGCGGGAGTTGTCTCGGAGCGAGCACAAAGAGACCTAAACATAGTAGATAATTGGTGCAAACAGGAGCGACTGACAATCAATCCACAAAAAACACAAATTGTCATATTCACAAAAAGACGAGCATTGCAAGGCCTAAAGCCACTGAAGCTCGGGGGTATGGAATTTCCCTTCGTAGGGGAGGCAAAGTACCTGGGAGTAACCTTTGACGCCAAAATGACATGGAGACCACACATCACAAAAGCCACCAAAAAAGCAATATCATTGGGCAGGTGTCGCAGAATGTGCAGGAAAAATTGGGGCTAAACCCTAAAATGGCTCTATGGCTCTACACCAGGGTGATAAGACCCATGATAGTCAATGGAGCAGTGGTGTGGTGGACTACGACAAAGCAAAAAGGGGCGATAGGACTCCTGAGCAGTACACAAAGACTAGCATGTCTCAGTACAACAGGAGCCCTAAACACCACCCCAACAGCTGCCCTAGAAGCCATCTTGAACATATCACCATTACACATCTTCATTCAAGGAGAAGCCAGGTCCGTATCATTCAGACTGATGCAAGGACACGCGCCCATAATCCGATCACACGGAAAACACACCAACGCTAGAAGACGAGCTGAAGGCGTTCACAGCGATACCAAGTGATGCCATGGTGAAAAAATACAATTTCGAAAAGAAATACAAGGTACTAATCCCGCAAAGAGAAGACTGGGTCGAAGGCCAACTTACCAAAGAATCATGCTGGTTTACGGACGGCTCAAAGACCGACAAAGGGGTAGGAGCAGGTATATATGGCACAAAACCCGAGACAAAGATTTCTGTCAGTCTCACCAAGGACACCACGGTGTTCCAAGCAGAGGCGATAGCTCTCCACCACTTCACAAGAGAAATAGCAAGACAAGCCACCAAAAGTAGGTCAATTGCTATAATCTCCGACATTCAGGCGCTGCTAAGAGCACGAAGCTCCACACAGGTCGAATCTAAGCTAGTGTGGGACTGTATACGTACTCTTAATGAACTTGGCTGTCACAAAAAAGTAACAATCACATGGGTCCCAGAACACGGAGGACACCCAGGGAATGACAAAGCAGACGAACTGTCCAAACAAGTCTCGTCATAAGCAGTAATTGGCCCGGAACCCTCCTGCGGAATCTCCAAAACCGCAGTCAAATGGTCCATAAAAAAATGGGTGGAGACACAGGCCCATACCTGGTGGACGAACTCACCAAGACAGAAACAGGCGAAACAGTTCCTTAAGAAATAATCGCCAAAATTCACGACCGAACTTCTGAACCAAGACAGGAAAATGGTCAAAACAATAGTAGGCCTGACAACAGGACACTGCAAGCTCAACAAACATATGAGCAAACTAGGCCCGGTGGAAGAAGGCCCATGCAGATTCTGCCTAAAGGAAGAAGAGGACTCGTTCCACATCCTATGCCACTGCGAGCAATGATTAGATATCAAAAGCTGGGCAGTACAAACCCAAGCGCGGGGACCTACACCCAAGCCCCTCTGGCAGGGCTAATAGGACTAATCAAAGAGGCAAAGCTAGAGCTGGTCATCTGAGATAAACAGGGATCCACAATAGATCTGAAAAGGTCGCGGTGGAATAGGCGCTGGTGCCACCCATATAACACCTATCTACTTTAATAAACTTATATAACTTATATAAACTCTTATTTTTAAAAATATCATATATTCATCATCACATTATTAAATTTTTTGAATTTATAATTAGGCACCAATATTAAAAAGAAAACTACCGACTTTGTTAATTTATTTTTAATTATTCAACTCGAAGATCTTTCCTTTATAATAAGTTCTATTTTAATTTTTATGTACTTTAGTGCTTTAGGTATAGACACTTATATCTTCATACTGGATTGTTGATGCTACTACTTGTTGTCAGTATTTTATTTTATTAACTTATATTTACAATACACACATCTAATAATGAGATAAATAATGCTGACAAATTGATAAATCCTTTTTCTTATATCAGAAGAAGAACACAATAATCTTAGGAAGTCATAGTCCCTAATAAACAACGGTAATTGTTCTCTGAGTATTAATACTACAATAATTTTAATTAAGAAATATTTTTGTGACTATAAATCAAGCTGCATTTTTAGATCATTGTCTTTATTATTCTTAGTAGTTAGTAGTGATGATAGGCTATATTAATTAATTGGCAAAACTTTACTGAAGCAAATTAAATTAATAAACCTCTTAATGTGTTATTGCAGTTGAAAAATGATTATAATAATGGAATTATAATTCACGAATAGATACAATTATTTATTAATGTATAAAGAATGATTGCTTTCAATATGCGCCGAGATTATACCTCCATAGTCAATATGATTTTGATTGGACGTCTAAAGCTATAACGCACTTTCAAAATTTATGAGCTCTGGGAAATGAACTGA
Source organism: Ontholestes murinus (assembly GCA_963969525.1). Classification (NCBI taxonomy): domain Eukaryota; kingdom Metazoa; phylum Arthropoda; class Insecta; order Coleoptera; family Staphylinidae; genus Ontholestes; species Ontholestes murinus. Next base: position 69,560,467 of record OZ018388.1, read on the forward strand.
TTTCCTCCAACGCCCGTTCAATGGAATAAAAATCAATGCCAAACGTAGGGTATCGCAATAATGTTAGAATATAATAGATCATCAACATTTGTCCTGGGAACGTTATGGTTGGCTCTGGTCACCGATTGGAAATGTTTTATGGCTATGTGTAGTTTATAAATAGGTTTCACGTTTCGTTGTTCTATTAGTTTGATAAATTTATTTTTGGTGGAAAATATTTCTATTTTTGTTATATTAACATTAAATATATGAATTAAATATTTATTTACAGTAAAATCAATATATTCTTTATAATATTTATAATTTTCAGTAGTGGTGGAGTGATTGTATTATTTAGAGTTTGCAACTAATATTTAATAGGTCAACTGTGTGTATGTAAATTAATTATTTATTTATTATTATTATTTATTTCACACACATTTATATAAAAATAAGTATTGAATATAATAATAATATATGTGCCATAAATAATAGTATATTACTAACCTAATAATAATTACACAAATATTACAGGTAATTCAATTATTCTAAACTGTTATTTCTTCGAAGCTAAAAAGGTTGTAAAAAATACGAGATTTGTAAGTATTACTTCAAACGTATAATATTCATTAGAAAATGAATAAATGGGATATCTCTTATTTTCTTATTTTTCGCCCTTATCATTCTAAAAAATTGCAAAGAGTATTTTTCATTTTATTATTTATTTATTTATTTATTTGTTTGTTTTAATTCAGTGCTAACAAAACAACCTAATACATTCAAAAATAATATAAAAAATGGTGATGTGGCCATCATAGTACTTTCCCTATATTTTTCTCGAAAACCATGTGGTTATTCTTAATAATTTGCTCAATTTTGAATTCTTCACAATTACTTGTTATATAAATTTCATTTAGCTCCTATAGTTTATTAGCAATAAGCAAAAAATTGTAAAAAAATTAAATTAAGAACTTTACAAAAAATGTTTAAATGTAACTTTTTCAGTTTTTCATTCTCTTTAACTTTTGTTTGAAAAGTTATGTCTTATTTTTCAAAAATTTTTAAATTCCAAAATTTGTTTGAATAAATCTATTAAATTTTGCAAAAATGTTAAGTTTATTTACGTTTTACAACTTTTAATTAAAACCCTCGCTTATGTTTTACTGATTGGAGGGTGGGTTAGAGGCCACCCACCCACCCTACATATACATATTAACTTTAATTACTGATCGCCTCGCGGTTTGCAATAACTTTAATTACAAAATTTGATTAAAAGAAAATTGTCAGAAGTAAAATTACTACGTGGTAATCCATACAAATTATTAAAATTTTAGAGCTTCCAATAAAATCTTCACAATCTAGAAAGTGGGTTGAATTAAAAAAATATGAAACCTAGAGAAGAAATTAGTGAAAATTTCTTGAATTCTTGAAAAAGTAAGTCTAGATTTAAAAAAAAAATTCTAAAAAATCTTGGGCCTCGAGAAAAATCTAGATTTCTACAAACAAATTTTTTAATAAGTTCTAGAGCCTCCAAGAAAATCTTTGCATTTTATAAGATAAGAAGATAACCTTGAAATCTGGCGGAGAAATTTCTGGAAATTTGCTAAAAATTCTAGAGCCTCCTAGAAATTTAGAAGACCAGTTGAAAAAATATCTTCAAATCGGGAAGAGAAATTACGGAAAATTTCTTAAACTTTCTCGAAAATAAGAAAAGATTTGTAGGGGAAAACTTTCTAAAAAATTCTAGACCCTTCAAGAAAAATTCCGCAATTTAGAACTTTCTAAATAATTATATAGTCTCTAGTTGAAACAAAATGTTGAATTCTAGAGAAGCAATTACTGAAATTTATCTGAATTCTCGAAAAGAAGAGGAATTAAAAAAAAACATTTAGAGGCTGAAAGAATATCTTCGCAATTTACAAGAAAAGTTGAAAAAAAAGTTTAATTTGGGGCAGAAGTTATTGGGCATTTTCTAAACTCTAAACTTTAAAAAAAATCTAGAATGCGTCGAGGAAAATCTTTGCAATTTAAAAGACGACTTCAAAAAAAATCTTGAACTCTGGAGAATAGATTGCTAGAAATTTTCTAAACCCTCGAGAAAATAATCTAGATTTCTAGAAGTAAATTCTAAAAATTCTAGAGCCTCAAAGAAAATCTTTGCGATTTAGAAGACAAGTTGAAAAAATCTTGAAATGTGGAGAAGAAATTAAATTTCCTGAGTCTAGATTTTTAAAAACAAATTTTCTAAAAAGTCTTCATTTAAATCTTCGCAATTTACTAGAAATTTCCTAAATTTTACACATTAAATTAAAATTGATACAATAAAAATAAAAAAATCGTTATTAATTTTTTTTTTTACTATTTTAGCTATAATTCTTTAAATAATAATGAAATTACGAAAATTTAATAAATTACCAGGAACGAAGAGAAGTAAAAACGCTAAAAATTAGAAGTTCGAGAGAGAGAGAGAATAACATCTTTATTCGAACACATTTATATATACATTTTGTGTTGACATACAGGTGATGAAATAGTATGGTTAGTCTGTCCGTTTGGGCTATCGACCATCGGTCTTTCTGCCCCAGAAGTTCGATTTTCATTGTTTTTCAGTATTTTTACAATAACTTTTCATAGCAAGGACAAGTTAATGGACTAGGAAGGAAATACAAGTTGATGGACTAAAAATATTGAATTTTTTTTTTCGCAATTTAGATAAGAAATTCCTAAAATTTCGATATAACGATACAAGAAATTTTCAAAATTTCCAGAAATATTGCAAAAACATTCTAAAAAACAACTCTCGAAAAATTGCTTTGTTATATCCAAAGCAAATTGCTCAAAAATACTAGAATTTACAGACCTTTTTGAGAAAAAAACCAACAAAATAAGGAAATAAATCTAAATAATTAACGGAAGATACTAAAATTTTTGAAACATATTTATAGCAAATTCTAGAATCAATAATGAAATGTTACAACCTAAATATACAATAAATAATAACATTTGAATTTAAATGGAGAAATTTCTAGAACTCTACAAAAGAAATTGTTGGAAATTTCTAGAAACCTTTAAAAAATCTACATATATAGAAAAAAAAAATTCTTTAAAATTCTAAAAACTTCGCAATTTAAAAGATAGCTTGAAAAAACAATCTTGATATCTGGAGGAGAAATGACTGAAAAGAGTATAGATTTCTAGAAAAATCTATAGTCTCCAAATCTGAATATGAGTTATTGGAAATTTCTGAACTCTCGAAAAAATGTGTAAAATTTTGGAAATGATTTTTTTTTTAATTTTTGAGCCCTGAAGATTTTTTTTGCAATTTATAAGACAGTATTAAAATCTGGAAGATAAATTACTGAAAACAGCCTCAAAAAAATTCTAAAAATATTGAAACGAACTTTCTAATCAATCTAGAACTCCCGAATAAGACCTTTGCTAAAAATTCTGGAAATATGAAGAAGAAATCACTGGTAACTTCTAGAATCCTCTAAATAAGTTCTAGAAATCTACAAGGGAAACTAGAATCCTTGATCAAAATTCTTTGAAAAGGAAGATGCAAAAAAGAAATTCCTGAAACTTTTAGCAGCCTCTAAGTAAGTTCTAGAAAATTATAAGAAAATTTCTTAATAAATTGTAAAGCTAAACAGAATCTTGAAAGAACTTTCTGAAAAATCTAGAACTCTCGAATAAAATCTTTGCTAAAAATTCTGGAAATATCTATTTATTTATTAGATAAGAAAAAGAAATTACTGTACACTTTTAGAATCTTCAAATGAAGTTTTATAAACCTAAAATGAAATCTTGTGAAAAATTGTAGAAACCTCAATATAAAAGAAAAACTTAACGTATGAATCATCTGAGAAAATAATAGAAATTTAGAAGAAAATTTTCTAATAGAAAAAGTTGAACAAAATCTTGTATAGAAACCACGAAGAAATTTTTATAAATAAATATAAATAATGATTTTTTGAAAGTCTTGAATAAAATCTTTGCTAAACCTATAAAAATTTTTAGAATTCTCGATAAAAATTCTTTGGAAAGGAAGTTGCAATAAAAACTAAAAGTATGGAGCAACAATTACTTAATTTTAAGAATCTTTAAAGAAATATATAAAAACATTTCTGATATATTCTAAAGTTAAATATTTCTCTCACAAATTAAGAATTTTACAAAAACCAAGTCTATATAAAACTTGTTCAGTTGCCCATTCCCTTTAACTTTTGTTTGAAAAGTTATGTAATATTTTTTAAATTTAGATTTTAAATATTGAGAGAAAACAAAAAAAAACGCCTCGAGCAAACATCCACTTCCGGTCTATGAATGTTTACCAAAAGCTTTTCAGTTCCAGTTTTTAACGATAAAACCTTAAGTTTGAAGTTTCATCTCAAACAGATTATTCGTTTTTGAGATACAGCGCCCTCCGACAGACATACACACAGACACAATTTTTTTTTCTAGAAATAAGTGTTTTGGGTTCGATGATTTTTATTAATAAGATTATTGCATTACCTGCTTAATCTATTGACACGCTCTCCTATACTTTGGAACATGACTAGACCTAGGGGGATGCCGATCATGGCGTAGCACATAGTGAAGAGTTTGCCGGCGACGGTGCTGGGTGTGGAATGTCCATAGCCGATGGTGGTGAGCACGGTGGTGGCGTAGTAAAAGGCGCCCGCGAACTTCCACTGTCTTCCGGCCCGGTGCGGCTCCGACTTCAGCACCACCGTCTCCATTACTTTGAAGTCTCTTTCACTTATGTTGTATTTGCGTCGTACTATCGACTCAATTTCTGCAAAAGAACGACAATAATTAAGCTTTGACATTTAACATGAGAGTATAATATTGTCTTTGTCGTCATACCAACCAGTTTTTTTATAGTTCATTCTAAAAATTAGATTGAACTGATTACATGATGATCAATCGCTCTACAGTTCCATAGACTCTTGATGAGTTTTACCTTATTATCTGCATTATTGTTTAAACTAGATCGAAACCAGTGGCTGTTGTTGACCGGGAATAATCATTTAAATAAACTATAATAATAAAACTTGCGATGGCCGGGAATCGAACCCGGATCAACTGCTTGGAAGGCAACTATGCTGACCATTACACCACCATCGCACATTGACATCTCGTATAAATTCTGCGTACTTATATACTTATTTCTAATTTTCGGATCTTACAGAGATTAAATCCTATATACAGGGTGTCCCAATTTCGATGTTCATCATTGGTATCTCTGTTATTAGAAGAGACAGAGAATCGGTCGAATGGGGAATGTTTTGCAGAAATCAATGCTCGTAATAAAGCCTATTTAAAATTCACCTTAACTTTTTTCAATTTTAAGAAATTTTGAAAAAACAAAATTTGCCAATTTTAATTTTCGTCAATAACTCGATAACGCCTAACGTAACTGCTATTAAACCTTTATATTATTGAGACACTAATTTCGTGTATTAAATTGTATTATTAGGAATTAGTGAAATAAGTTAGGTACAGATAATCAATAATTTGTTGAGATAAATTAAGCGAATTAAAGGACAATATTTAATTTATTAGTATAGGTTAAGGTGATGAGGGAGCTTGAGGTGAACACCAACATCACGCCGGCCCCGCAAATGATTGTCTGTCGCGGGTCACAGACGCTAGAGGAAGCAGAAGGGACAGTCCCGGAAAGGGCGACCAACACACGAAGGCGATGATAGAAGCCCAAGAGAGAGAAAAGTCTGACCTAGGGTTGAAAATGGAGGTCAGGACCCTGGTTAGTAAGGTAGAAGATATAAGAGCGTGGCTGGGAGCCAAGCATGAGCCGCACGGTCAGAACAGGGGCGAGACAGATAACAAGTTGAGTAAAAGGAGACTAGGGCGAAGGGGTGACCCGCCAGTTCATGTACCGGAACAAAAATGGCTAAGCCAGTCAAGATTTTGATCGAGACAAAAGGGACCTCTTGCAGCGCAGCTTTGGGGAAGTTCAAGAGAGAACTGGGCACGGTACTGGACTGGTAGTGGCAGAGGCCAAGAAAAGCATGACAGGACACCTGTTAATGGAGCTAAGGAAGATGGTGAGGACGCAAGGAAAATAATGAAGTCTATTCTGGAAAGCCAGAACAAGAGCATTGATTACGAGGGGGAGCAGGGAAGTGGCAGAGGAGAAGTTGGAGGATAAGGAGACAACGAAAGAGGAAATAGTCGAGGAGATGGAGCGATACTTGGGGGAGAAGGGTATTATTGAGGCCAAATGGATCCGCGCATATAGGGAGGACTTAAGGATAGCGCTAGTCGAGGGTCCCAGAACGGCAATAAATAGGTTGCTGGAGAAGCAAAGGGTAAGAGTGGGCTGGCTCAGGCAAGGCAGGAGATGCCGGGGATACGCGCAGGTGGCAACCCATTGCAAGGGTCAGGATCCAACTAAACAGTGCAGGAGATGCTGCGCGGAGGACCACTGGGAGAGAGACTGCTTGGCTGACCCGAAATATGCACCGTGCCAGGAAGCGGGAATAGTGACGGACCATTTATTTGCAGCTTCAGGAAGGAGAGGAGGAAAAGCGGAAGCGAAAGGGAACAAAGGGGCAGTTGGGGAAAGAAGATAAGGCACGACGGGACGAGCAGCAAGTGGGGAGTGAGGCTAAGGATAAGGGGCAAAAGGAGTAGATTAGAGTGCTGCAAATAAACTTGAACAGGTGCCGAGCAGCTCACCTGCTGGAGTGTGGAAATCGTACTAGCCAGCGAGCCGAACCCAGACAGGATCAGGGGAGGCCAGTGGTACAGGGACCAAGAGGATGTGATCATTATACTAAGGGCCATGGTAGCGAATACTGCCTGTGAGTTGGGAAGCCTGGGGAGGGGCATAGTATGGGTCCAGGAGGGACGACGTACCTCAACTGCTATGTCTCCCCCGGCAAATCAGAGAAGGAATACACTGGCTGGGAGGGGTAGAGAGCTTCGTGAAGAACCCCAAGGGCGAAGTGAACTAAGGCGGGGATTTCAACGCCAAGGACCACCAGTGGGGTGAGACAAGGGCAGACAAAAGAGGAGAACTACTGATGGAGAGTCTGGCAATGCAGGGGGAGGAACCGACAATGGTGCGGACTAATGCCTAGTCGTTAATCGATATCACCCTGGCATAGCCGAAAGTATTGGGGGCCATACAAGTCTGGCGAGTAGGGCAGGAGGAATCTATGAGCGATCACAGGTACACTTCGTAGTAGTGGTAGACAACAGCTAGTCTACCAGGATAGTGGCGAGATGACAAGGGAAGTGCAAATAACGCGAGGCATCCCACAGGGATCCGCACTGGGGCCCCTTCTTTGGAACGTGGTTTACGATGGGTTATTCCACCTGCCGCTTCGATTGGGGTTGGACTTGATCGGGTTCGTTGATGATCTGCTCCTGGTGGTTGGCACAGGAAGTTGTGAAACGGGTCGTTCAGTGGATTGAGAGCAGAAACACAGGTGGTAGGACAGAAAACCACGGTGACCTATCTGGGGATCTCCATTAAGGCCAACCCCCTATGCACAAGATAGGTGACAGAGGCATCTGCGAGAGCAGCCAGAACATAGGTGGCCGAGCGAGGGGTCCAGGAGGCTCCTAGTCTCGGTGGAGGCAGCGAGGTTGCTCTACGCCGCCGAGAGACTAAGAAGAGCAGAATAATTAGGCGGTATCGCATGGTCTCAACAGATGCGGTGGAGGTGCTGGCATCCACACCCCCGGCGGACCTGATTTTAAAGGAGAAGGCCCAAGCTTACAGGGAGAAAAATGATGGTGTACCTAAGAGTGGGGCCAAGAGGACGGCGTGGAGCTGGATGATGGAGGAGTGGCAGCGGAGGTGGACCGAGGGGACGAAAGGGCAGTGGACGAAGATCTTAATTCTAGAATTGGGGTCCTGGATCTACCCAGCTCCAGTCCGTTCACGGGTATTTTGCCGAGTACCTGCGCCGGATAGAAAAGCTATGCGGGGAGGAATGCCGGTGGTGCCTAGTGCCTTAAGTGCAAGAGATAGGAGGTTGAAGATGGAGCCTGAAGAAGACACTGGGCGAGCTCAGCGAAGAGACGCTCACCGTCAAGATATTAGAGAGGAGAAGTGGCCAGATTGGTAATCAGTAGAAAAGAGGATGACCTAGTAACCTCAGCGGTGCAAAGCATCCAAACGTGATCCTGCAGTTTTAGTTTTTGTTTTAGTCTTAGTTTTACTATGAAGCTAAAAAAAAGGTTAAGTGTATGCTAGGGAATTTATTTATTTATTAGGGAATGTCAGAAGTGCACTAAGACAACGTGTAATAAATTAGGATAGATCACGAGTACGTTATGATAATGAATCATTTATTATCTAAGACCAAGAGTACGCTAAGGCAATTAACAGGTAATTAAGTTAGATCAAAATTGTACTAGAGCAAAGAATAATTTATTAGGATCTATTGGAAGTGAACATTATCTTGCGGTGGCGCATCAGTGTGATAAACCAGTGCCTCCAGGAAGGAGTAATGCTGGCTTCTTACAAGATCACAAGGAGAGAAAAACTCCCGCTAGTGATTGGCGGCGAGGGTGAAGTCTTAGAGGGATTGATGACACTTTAGAGAGAGTACCAGAACCAGAACCGTCAAGGATACTACGGTATCAGACGGGATAAATCTACAAGGGATCTGTCGGAAGTGAAATAACTTGTTGATGGGGATAAGGAAATATTTCCTCGCGGTGACGAATAAGTGATAAGCCAGTACCTCCTGGAAGAAGTAAAGCTGACTACTTACAAGATTACAAAGAGGGAAAAACTCCAGCTAGTATCTATTGAATGATGTACCTGACACGTTGATGAGACGTAATCTCGAGGTGACGCGTGTAATATTCTTAACTTGTTGCCGAGGCCATTTATTCCACAGCACTTGATCAACATACTTAATAGTTAGTTTATAAACAGGGATGGGACTTCGGATGTGTGACAGAGAGGAATATCCCACATGGGTAAGTGCCGATATTTCTTCTTTTGGTTGACTTCGATTAGAATCTAGATAACCAGAAGAGAGTGATCGGATTGTAAGTAAATGATTAGGTCAAAATTTATTACTAGATTATTTCTACCTTTGATACAAGCAACAAGTCTACAAGCACACTATAATCAATTGATTGTATATTCCGCACTGACATATTAAGGCCTGTAAATGATGTGCCCCTCAAGGCTAAGACCAAATAGGCTGTGCAAGAAGTGGTTATGGAAGAGTAGCAGAAAAGATGAGCCGAGGGTGTTATGAAGCAGTGAACTAGAGACTTGATCCTCCGGCTTTAATCTTTGACCAGTAGACAGGCAAGTGTTTTTGACTATTTTACGGCACAGCTTCAATTTGTTCTGTTTGTCCTTAATTCCCTAAGAGAGCAAAAACTGCTAAACTAAGAATGTGCTGAAGGATCAACTAAGGGAGGGCTTCCTTCTCTTCAGAAAGCCAGGAAACTAAATATGTATGATTAGTGTTCTTAAGTCACTTTATGTTCTTATATATTTACATGATCCTGTTAAAAAAATAGTCTTTAAAGTTTTAATTTTACGATAATAACATTGCATCTCGGCATAAATTTTAAATTATGTCACACTGTTGTTGAGCTGTTATGAAAAATGTGCGAACTACACAATTGCGCTGCAATTTGTCGCCGCTTTTTTGGTATGCATACATAAGTTTATGGAGAATTTAATAATGGATGCTGCAATAAATTAGCACACGCAAATGGCATGGGTTTAAATCAGGAAAAAAAACGCTTCTAAAAATGAATATGAGTAGAGACAAAGGAGATCTATTAATTCTGTAGGTCAATAGTACAGAGAGTAAGTGAGAAGAAATTGCGATTTATTATTTAAACATGTGATATATATATATATATATATATATAAACATTATTTTTTTTTTAATACAAACCTTCTACATTAATAAGGATTTGCAATAGTTTTTAACTTACTTACTATATAACATATGAATGAAACCTCAATAGACATAAAACTATTTTTCTGTCATTATTTTGGTGTACGCATATTTTTCATATTTTAATACAATTAGAGCTGCAATATGAATTCCAGTAATGAGACACTTGAATTCTCGTTGTTTATCCTTCATTTCCACTGAAAGTTAAAAATGCCCTTCCTTCGCAAACTCGTTAGCGTGAAGGCAAACTGTGCGATAAGTACGAGTGAGGGCACAAAGAGAATCCCTTGATACGAGGGCTGCGTCGGGGGTATTTAGCGCGGACATTCCGACACAAATTGCAAAGTATAAATCCCCGAAGGCTTCTCCGACTCAACTACAACTTTAAGATAGTATAGTTAACATAGCGATTTTAGACCGGGTTGAAAGCAACGCCCTCAGGGCTGGAAATGCATTAATAGCAGCGGCCGGACGAAAGAGAATGCGGTCGCCGCAGTGTTGAACAGTGCCGTTGCCCCAGCTGAGGAATTAATTGCGAAATTATGAGATATGACGGAAATGTAGTTTTTATTACAGTCGTTTCCGCATTATCATATACATATATAATTAAAATTGTTTTAATATATTAGAAAAATAATTATTGTATAAAATACCACCTAGTACTAACCTCATTTAAAATTAATGTTAAAATTTCATTTAGAGTATAACAATATTAGTGGCTTTTCACTCGTTTCAGGAAATTATCGCCGCAATTCCAATTACACTTTGACGCCGGCGGTGCGCATTTTCAACATTTATCTTGTTAATGTAGTGTTCGCTTTAGTGCGATTTTAGATTGCGCCGTAATGTTATTCAAATTACTGTTATAACACAGATAAACACTGCAGAAGGATTTCTCTTTAAAACGCGGATGCGGCGCCGCGGGTTTAATTCACGTCGGAAAATTGCATCCGGTAAACTAAATGTCGCAGGTCACGGAACCGAGCGCAGGTAATTGCGAAAAAGGTCAAAGTCATAAAATAAATGCATTTGTTTCGCCGGGGTATCGAGGCGAAATTGCATATTATATTATGCGGACCCTAATTATTAATGGCCGTTGCGCAATCCAGCAGAAAGGACGTGTGCTGTAGTTTTAGTATTTGCTCGGGTTTAAACATATTTGATTTTAGTTTCCACATATTACTCGTGTTTATTTAAGGCAATTCGGCGACGTTTAGTACTCTTGTATGTTAAATATAAGCGACGATGAGGAATTAACATCATCAATTTGGATCGAGTTGATAAATATAATTATTTATTCTCGTAAGTTATTCTTTTTTTTCGAAATATGTATACTAAAAGTTTTACAATCTAAACAATAGATTTTGAGTTATACAGGGTTCATTATAAAAGTCATGCGAATTTTCTGGGTAAAATATATTTATTGATCGTACTCTTCCCCAGCGTCAATACAATTGCGAAAACATGTCTGCAATGTCCTTTCAGACTCGACCAGAGTTATACTTTTGTATGTTTTCTAATTTGCTGTAATTTTAGCTCTCTCTTCAGTCGGGAAAACAAAACAAGTCCTACAGAACCAAGTCGGGACTGTAAAAGGGCTGGAAGGCCACTAGGGTGCTGCTCCGGGTCAGGAAACTGGTAACGATGAAGGCGAGAATGTCTTGAATCTGGGATGTTTTAGATGCATTCTTTCCAAGTCGCACTAAAAATCGCTGTTCAAGCAAATGCTCTATCATGCCGTGGTACAAAATTGAAAAACACATTTCACCCACAGGAACGTCTTTCCACTCAGAGTGCTGAAAGCAAATTGACGACCGCCTGTAAGGACAGACCCTTCAGTATATTTCCCGACCCGTTTTACCCTGCTGCGATGACTAGTCGCGTCACAATACAATCAATTACATTACTTCCATAATAGACCCTGTATGTATTGTCGCGAGACGCGTGGGGAGAGGGGATGCGTCGTGGACGGGCCGACTGGATCGAAATAAAAAAAAAAAAACAAGTGTCAGATATAAGTGTCAGATATAAATACGTGCTGGTAATATTAATTAACTTCAATAAATCATTTGCAATTATTTACACACCCGTATAACGTGGTGTCAGGTGTGGGGTGTGAAAAATTGCAAACAAAATGGCGAAGTGCGTTACAATAACGGACCTAAAAGTGGCTGAATTAAAAGTGCAACTGGAAGAACGGGATTTGAATACGAGCGGCAAGAAGAGTGTGTTACAACAGAGACTTAAGGAAGCGCTGCAAGAAGAAGGCCATGATCCAGACACATTTTTATTTGATATCGGAGGCGACACAGCATCAATTATGGAGCAATTGAGGCAAAATTCCGATAAAATGGCAGAGAAAATGTTGGAAATTTCTAGGAATCTGGAAGAAAAATTAACGGAAAATGCCGATACAATGAAACAAGAAATGCTAGAAATTTCTAAAAAGCTGGAAGAAAAATCTCTAGAAAATTCAAGGAAAATTATCGAAATTGAATATAAAATTAATGAAAATTCGGAACTCGTGGAAAAGAAAATATATCAGAAAATGACAGAAAATTCCGATAAAATGAAACAAGAAATTCTAGAAATTTCTAGGAATATGGAAGAAAAATTAACGGAAATAAAAAGAGAAGGCTACAGCTTTAATTCTAACACTGCGTGGGAATGCAACAAATGTCTTGCAGAGAGTGTCCCAGGTTGAGATGAATTACGACCGATTAATCAAGCATCTGGAAATAAGGTATGGTCAAACACACCTTGAACACGTGTACCATTCACAGCTTAAAAATCGCTGCCAGAAATCTGATGAGAGTTTACAAGAATTTGAAGCAGATATAGCTCGATTAACACGACTGCCGTATCCTGGTGCAACAGAGAACATCTTGGAAACATTAGCTGTGCAGGCATTTTTAGATGGATTGAAGGATAAAGACATACATCAGGCATTGATACTCGCTTGACCAATTAAATTAGTAGGCGCACTGTCTCGTGCGCTCGAGATAGAAGCAGCGAAAAGTACAGTTAGGAGTCAAGGCCGTGTTCGGAAAATGGAAGATTCACGAGAAGGATTGGATGATCTTAGAAAAATGATACAGGATATCATCAAGGAATCGTTAGCAAACAGGAAGAAAGTGGAATGCTGGAAATGTGGAAAACACGGCCATATACAACGTCGGTGCAGAGAAAGATCAAATAATCGTACCAATGAAAAGTCGGAAAACTAGAACAAGCCGACCTCAGGGGCTGTCTGTCGGCTAAAAAACATCAAGCCCCTAGAAAAACTGCAAAAGTAGCATACTTGTCACACCACGTCGATACGGTTTTTGTGGTTGGAAACATTGATGGAAAATCTTGTCGACTGCTACTAGACACGGGTGCTACTAGGACAATTATAAGACCTGATATTGTGTCAAAACCGCAAAATGTATGATTAACGACATGGAAATTACGAACAGAAACAGGAGAACCTGCTAATATTCATGGTGAAATAAAATCCACGATTACCATAGGGAACACATCATTCCAACACCAACTCATAGTAGCTGACATTGAAGACGAATTAATTCTCGATATGGGCATCATGAATACTAGAGTTTTCCTGTTGGATCTTAAGAATGGAATCCTAAAAGTTAATGGAGAGGAGGTGGTACTCCATAGACGGAATATTCCGTCTGTGGGTAACCCTTCCAACGGAAACATCAGTTCCGGAGAGAAGTGAAGTAATTATTGAGGGCCAATTGGAAGATGCATCCCATCACAAAAACATTATGATCTTTGAACCTACCGTTGATGACGATAAACTGGGACGAGGAGTAGCAATAGGAAAAACACTCGTTTGCACCGTTAACAATGTATTAGTTAGAATAATGAATACTAACTATTACTCTGTTCATTTGAGGAAGGGAGTGCTGCTAGGACATTGTTCTGCTGCTTCATCGATATTGCGGAAAACCACAGCAGAGAATAAAAACAATGAAATGAGTTACCCGGAACTAGAAAAGTTGATTTCCCTTTCGACCCAAGATTGTAATCCAACTAAAAGAGAAAAAGTAAAAAAGTTGATCATGGAATACCAGGACGTATTTGATATTAGACAAAAAGGAAGAACCAATATCGTTCAACATAAAATTAATACCGAAAATTCTCGACCGATTAGGCAGACAGCCAGAAGACTGCCACTGGCGAAGCGGGACTAAGCTGATAGGATTGTGCAGGACATGGGGAGCAAGGGCATTATAGAACCATCCAGTAGTCCATGGGCCTCGCCAGTGGTATTGGTAAAGAAGAAGGACGGATCAACTCTTCTGTGTTGACTATCGTCAACTAAATAATGTGACCAAAAAGGACAGTTATGCTTTACCCGGAATTGACGACACATTGGATACCTTGGCTGGATCTACTATTTTCTCCACACTGGATCTTAAAAGCGGATATTGGCAAGTTGAAGTAGCTCCCGAGGACAGAGAAAAAATAGCATTTACAGTAGGCAATGGATTATGGCAATTCAATGTTATGCCATTTGGACTATGTAATGCACCCGCGACGTTCGAGAGACTAATGGAGACGGTACTAACAGGACTATCTTGGGAAACATGTTTGGTTTACCTCGACGATATAATTGTAATGGGAAAATCCTTCGAAGACCACATGAAGAACTTAGAAGAGGTGTTCCGACGATTAAGAGATTCTGGACTGAAACTCAGCCCGAAGAAGTGTCACCTTTTCAAGAAAGAGGTGCAGTACCTAGGACACATTGTTTCAAGCCAAGGTATTGCAGTCGACGGCCAAAAGATCTCAACGGTTAGGGAATGGCCAGTTCCAAAGGATTTACACCAACTCCGGAGTTTTCTTGGATTATGCACGTATTACCGTAGTTACGTTGCGGGATTTTCAAACATCGCTAAACCATTAACCCGCCTCACTGAACGAAAACAACGGTTCTTCTGGAACGGGGAATGTCAGAAGGCGTTCCAAAAACTGAAAAACGCACTTACCAGCGCACCAGTTCTAAGTTATCCGTTGTCAGAGGGAAGGTTCTTGTTGGATACCGATGCAAGCAATGTAGGAATTAAAGCTGTTTTATCACAAATACAGAATGGGCAGGAAAAAGTGATCAGCTATTTTAGCAAGACTTTATCCAAGCCGGAGCGGAACTACTGTGTAACGAGGAAAGAGTTGCTTGCAGTAGTCAAATCAGTAGAACACTTCTATAAATATTTATATGGAAGGAAATTCTTATTGAGAACCGATCATACTGCTCTTAAATGGCTTCTTCAATTCAAGAATGCGGAAGGACAAGTTTGACTTTGACACTGAACACAGAGCTGGTGCGATCCACAGGAATGCAGATGCTTTGTCGCGAAGGCCATGCCCAGAAAATTGCAAGCACTGTAACAACGCAGAATCAAAGGAAAGTCAAGTACTCCGAACAGCTGTAGAAAGCGATGACTGGAATTTAAAAGAAATCCGGCAGGATCAAGACGACGACCTTGTTCTAAAGCCCCTGATGACATGGAAGGAAAGTGGAACCAGCCAACATGGGATAAAGTCTCTAAATATTCGCCTGAATTGAAGTCATACTGGGCTCAGTGGGATTCTATTGTACTGGACAAGGGACTGCTTAAACGCATATTCAAAGATTCAGAAGGCCGCGAAGAACGAAGGCAGATTATAATTCCAAAAAGTAGAATACCTGAAGTGGTGAAAGAGATTCATAGTGGATCTTCCGGTGGACACCTGGGTATGTCAAAGACTTTAAACAAACTTCGGGAGAGATTCTACTGGGTGAACTGTAAGGTAGACGTCAGGGAATGGTGCAGGAAATGTGTGATTTGTGCAGCAAGTAACGGTCCACAACGACAAAGGAAAGCACCTATGCGTCAGTACAATGTTGGTAGTCCTTTTGAGCGAATCGCAATTGATGTCGCTGGGCCATTCCCCGAGTCTCACCAAGGAAATAAATACATCGTGGTGATTACTTCAGTAAATGGGTGGATGCCTATGCGTTACCAAACCAAGAGGCTTCAACAATAGCGAAAGTACTAATTAAGGAGTGGATATGTCGTTTTGGCGTTCCCTTAGAACTACATTCTGACCAAGGAAGAAATTTCGAATCGAATCTTTTTCAAGAGGTATGCAAAATCCTTAAGATTCATAAGACAAGGACAACAGCTCTGCATCCACAATCAGATGGTATGGTGGAACGAATGGATCAATCGCTATTTGTCAAAAGTAGTCTCTGACCATCAAAGAGACTGGGACCAACATCTCCATCTTTTCTTGCTGGCGTATCGATCGGCTATACACGAAACAACTAGGCAGACTCCAGCGAGCATCGTCATGGGTCGAGAGCTACGACTTCCATGTGATTTAAAGTTCGGCTGCCCTCCGGGAGAAGATTTGGTAGGGGAAGACTATGTGAGCGACCTAAGACGAAAAATGGATGAAATCCATAATCATGTGCGATTCAACATCCAACGTGCTAGCGACCGAATGAAAGAGAATTATGACCTAAAAACGGATCACAGTGGTTATAAAGATGGAGATATGGTTTGGTTATTTAACCCACAAAGACGCCGAGGTCTCTCCCCAAAATTGCAAACATCATGGGATGGACCATACCAGATAATAGAGAAAATCAACGACAATTTATATAGGATTCAGAAACCACCTCGAGAAAAACCAAGAGTTGTCCATTTTAATCGTCTGACCCCTTATGCTGGCGAAGAAGATGGCGCAGCGATTCGTGCGGTGGTTGAACAAAGCGACGAGAAAGCATTTGAAGACTTCATGGTTCAGCACTCTGATGGACGTAAGAGTCGTTTTGATGTAGCGAGAGAAGAACAACGAGATCTATTCCAAGTACCTTCGGACTATTGTCTTGCCCATTGTGTGGCCCAGGATTTGAAGATGTCACGAGGAATTGCTAGCGTCTTCAGGAAGAAATTTGGAAGGTTGGAGGAACTACGCACTCAATGTCCTAAAGTCGGAAGCATAGTCCACCTAGATGTTAGTAGCCACCTACCGAGAAGGATCATTTACTATTTGGTAACGAAGAAGTACTCTCATCAGAAGCCAACCTATAAGGATGTATGGCTATCATTAAATGAGTTGAGGGATTCACTTCTACGTGAGGGTATTAAGAAATTGGCAATACCGAAACTAGCTTGTCTTAGACAGAACCATGATTTCATATTTGAATTAAGATACCGATTCAATTACATTGGATCTTAGATCCGTACTGTGGCTTGGTTTACGGGAATTAGATGTACCGCCGGAGTTATTGGTTCTGGTCTAAAAAATTATTCGGTGTTGCATTATTATTATGATTAGTATTTCAATTAACAGCTTTACGAATACTTTTGTATTTGCGTTTTGAGGTCATATTTGAGCATGCAAATAAATTATTTGAGTCCGATTCAACGATGCCGACTTTAAAGGAATAATACATGGAATTTGAAAATGTCTTAGGTAATGTCATATCACCAACCGCTTTCACGGCACTATTAAGATTAACATACGCTTCAGTAATCGCTGATGTACAAGCAGTTTTACTAACCGATTTAAGCGATTGATTTAAAAGCCAGTTTGAGTTTTTCTTCAACAACTTTGTGACAAATTTAATTTTTGTAATTCTTCTTTGGGCAAAAAATGTCTTCCAGATTTATATAGTTTTCAAGCATTTCTGTGTAATTTATCTTGTAGACTCCTAAAATAATCATTGAAAGTTTAATTTGTTTAGGTTTCTGATTTCTAAATCAATCAGCACTTTTTGTTTCATATTGTTTAACTTCAGCAAAAATTTTTCGACGAGGATTCTAGTTTCTAACAGGAATTTTATTTTCAGATAATGGTTATTCTTTTATTTTCCATTTTTTTACATTTATTTTATATTTCCCTTTAGAATTAGTATTTTTTCCTAATTTTTTCCAATGAATGTGGCATGTATAATAATAATAATAATCTTTATTGCCTAACAGTCTAGTGTCCAATTACAGATCAAAATCTTTCATACACAAAACAATTAATTTTGTACTTAGTACAAAAATTAAAAATAAAACAAAACATAAAATAAAAAACTTAAAAGTTGTTTACAAAATAAAATAAAAAACTATAACAAATTCCATACAAAAAATTACTTATTAGTGAATAAAACCTTGTCCGAATATATCACCAGTACTGCATTTTTACAAGGATCTCCCCTTAAATGTATGTTTGTTGTATGCTATTTTTGCCATTTTTCTTGATGGTTGATTCTTATTAGATGACTGTTGTCCTATTTTCTTGCACGAACGCTGTTCATATGATTCATATTTCTCGCGTATTATTTAGTTCTTCTTTACCAATGAAGTCTTGATATCACATAACATTATTTAAAGTTCTTCTATTCATTCTCAGCTGTTCGCTTTTCGATCAATTGGCAAAAAACGACACTTAATGCTTTTTCCAGTGTTAAATATACCCAAAGCATTCCTTCAATTTTTGAGCACGACCTTAACTTTTAATTATAATTTTGGCAGCTCGAGTAAGTTGGTCGAACAAGTATCTACGCCTTCTGTACTTCGTTTCTTTTAATCTATCTAGATGAGGATTTTAAGCAGTGTCAAACAAGCTGTCTCTATATGCTTTAAATTTCCAAAGTTTATAAGCTGTAAATGATAAACATAATCAAGGTATTTTTAACTATATGTAATTTTCATATCCTTGACTAAGTGATCATATTCTAGTAATAATGATGGTTGCGACCGTTACTATGTGGTAATTCATAATGAACACTGAATAAAACACACTATGTTTTTAACCACTTAATATTATAGTGGTTAAAAACATAGTAAGTGTTTTATTCAGTGTTGATCATATTCTATTTCATTTGGGTCTTTTAGCAAAACATTTGTAGCCTTTTCTTTTACATCTCATTCATTTTCAGAAGCAAAAGGTTTAAATTGTCCCAGCAAATTTAATCCAAATTGAGTTTCTATTATTTCTTCAATTTTTAACAATTTTTTTTCTTTGCGAAAGTTTTCTAAAATTTTCCAGTAAATTTTCTTCCAGAATTATAAAATTTTCAAAAACTGTGCTATATTGCAGTAATATATCTTCTATATTCTTATAATATTAATTAAAATTTCTAATTTCTTTTTCAACCGCAAGAAATTTTCTTCGAGATTTCTAGTGCCTTCCAACAACAGTTCTAGAATTCCTTTTTCCTATATTCTTCAAAAATTTAATAACGTAATTTCCAGCAGTTTCCCCTTCAGAATTAGAATTGTCCATAATAATAAAAGAAAATTAGAAAAAAAAAATCTAAAAAAATGATTGGAAGAAACTAGAAACGTTGAAGGAAATATTTAAAATTTGGAAGAGAGACGTTATATAAAAAAGAAAGGCAAAGAGTGCTGAATTATTCCAGAAATCTATAGTAAAAATGTTGGAAGAAACTAGAGCCTTCAATGAATATTCTATGAATCTAGAAGATACATTTTTGGAAAATGTAGAGCTGTTTAATAGAAGTCCGACAAAATGAAACAAAAATACAATACAAATTTTACAATTTTCTATTAATTTTGTCTTATTTTGTCGGACTTCTATTAAACAACTGTATATTTTCTAGCAATGTATCTTCTAGATTCCTAGATATTAATCGGTTTTTAGAAATAAAATCTACCTGACATAAAAAGTGGTCCTTTTAATCGATGGCGCTAATTTCAAAAGAGTACAATTTAACCTTGAAAATAAAATCTTGAAAGTCATAATTTAAAGACAAAGTTTTGGACAATCATGCCGTAGGAAATATCGATTTCAGAAGGGAAATAATTATTAATGGCAATATGGAACAAATATCGAATCAAAAAAAACATTTTACTTAATAAGAAACAAGATGGCGAGACATATAAAAAGTGTCTATTAAATAATGCATAATGATAATTTTGTATTGAAATGGGAAAACCGAACATTAATTATTCATTCGAGTATAATATATTCAATATTAATTGTAATAATGTATGGAGGCAATAAATATTAATTAATGCATTCATAACGCTGCTTTTGTTTATTCGTGCTATATTACATGCCATAGATATTCGTGTTATTACAAAATTCTCATGTCATGTGTGATCACCCAATATTTTACCATAATTAATTAAGTCGATTATCGATTCGATTCATTCAAATTTTCCATAAGCGTGAAGAATGAAAGTGCAGTTCGCAGTATCTAAAATATATAATAACATTAACATAATTAAGGTAACTCAAATTATACTCACTTGTGGAAAAATAGCTAAGCATAGAGGTATAACTCCACCAATTTCCAATTGACCAGGCTTATTCGCCCTTAATATCATTAGACTGAGCGACTTTCGGATATTTGGTTGTGTTTTTACCCACCAGTTGGTTTGAAACGCCACTTGACTAACACTTAAACTCTACAATAATAATAGAAACAAAAACTCTACGCCATAAAAATGATTGGATTTTAATACCTGTTCCAAAATAGCAGAACCTCCTGCACAATAAATAATCAGCTCAATTATAAAATTGGATAGGAATGTAAAGTATCTCTGAAATCTATCCAAACTTGGAGGTATACTGAAAATAATTTGTTTATCTCTTGATGACTATTAGTAGTTATACTGGAATTACCCTTCAATGTTCATAAGGAAGAATCCTAAGCATATTGATGAAGTGCTGGCACAATATAAAAACAGAAAGTTTTTCGAATATATTTTTCTCAAATCGTCCACCACGCTAAAATATATTGAACTAAATGTAATTATTTTTTTTTATAATTATTAGACTTTCACAATATATAAGCTTATTTAATAACTTAATTAAAATTAAAATACAAAACTATATAAATTTATTTAATCTAAAAATAGGAATCAATCAATGAATAAAGTTTAAAAATTTTAAAATAAAAATTAGAATAAAATCAATTAAAACTATATTGTTATAATGATTATAATGGTTAAATGTCGGTCAATTAAGAGATTGAGAGTTAGTTATTATATATTTAGAAATACATTCACTTAAAAATATGTAAATATATTCAAAATTAATCCGTGTAAAACCATGAAATTATTGACTTTACCAAAAACCAAAATTGCGGTACTTTAAACTTAATTTAGAGATGCCGTTTGAAAATTTCTAATAAATACATTATTTGAGAAATGTACTATAAAATTTATCAGTACATTTACAATTAATGTATTTTTGATATCTATAGAATTATTTTTATAACTCAAGCGAAATCAAAATTCAAAGGTGATGAGATTCGTGCTTTGTGGTTTGAAAATTTCTTAAAAAATGAATCACTTCAGAAATTGACTTTAAAATTGGTCAATAATTTTAGATTGAATGTATTTTTTGAATAAAATGGCATACTTGATAGAACTCAACCAAAAACAAAATGGCGCGGTTTCAAATTTAATTTAAAATGGATAAAAGTCGCGTTTTACAGTTTAAAAATTTCAAAAAATTCGTCATTATTGACTTTAAAATTAATCAATAAATTCAGAATTAATGAGGTTTAAAAATATAATGGAATGATTAATAGAACGCAACCAAAAATGAAATGACGCGGCTTCAAATTTAATTCATATTAAAGTTAATGAAATTCACGTCTTGCGGTTTAAAAATTTCTAAAAGAATATTTCACTTCAGAAATTTGTCAATACATTCAGAATTAATATATTTTTGAAATAGTTGGAATGATTAATTGAACACAACTGCAAACAAATTGGCTTGTCCTCAAACTTAATTTAAAGCTGAAGAAATTCACGTCTTGCTGTTTGAAAATTTCTTAAAAATAAACCACGTCAGAAATTGACTTAGAAATTCGTCAACGAATTCACAATTAATGTATTTTTGAAACAAAGGTTTTTTCAAATAGAACTTTGTTTCCTAAAACAAATTAAATCAAAGAATTTAGAAGAAAATTATTAAGGTTTGGCAATTATAAATGAAAAATAATATTGGACAAATATTCACCAAGAACACGCCTACAGATGTCGATATCGATCAATTTTGACAAAATCACGTCACAGATTTTAAGTTTCAAGGCTGCAATCGATTCGATTGGCTCCGTGCAGACTCTATCTTTAAGATAGCCCTACAAAAAATAAACCAGTGATGTTAAATCACATTATCGGGCTGGCCACTTACTCGTATCAGCTGAACTTCGTGAAATTATACAATTGGGAAATTTAGTTTGGAATAAATTTTATTTTGTTTCAGTGACAGTTTGACTTGTGGCACCATCCTGTTGAAACCACATCTCAGTGAAATCTATATCATCAATAATTCTCGAAACAAGCATTCCTCGATAGCGTAATCCATTGACCATAGCCGCATTTCCAGCAGAATTTTCGAAAGAAAAACGGCCCAATCATGCCCTCAAACCACATAGCAAACGATAGTGTGACACTTTGAACATGCAACAATTGCTCTTGTGTTACTGAAAGCCCAAACGCGTGTTGAAGTATTCAGATAATTGAAAATGAGCTTTGTCTGAAAAAAACATTTTTTTTTTTCAGAAAAAACAGCGGGTTGTTCTTGAATGTATTCAGGGAATCTACAGCGATGGGGATTTTTAGTCGGCTTCAATTCTTGCACCAGTTGCACCTTGTAAGGCTTCAAAACCAAATCCTTATGAAAATTCATTATGTGGTCATTGTAGATAACCCTAATTGTTGAGAACGTCTAGGAATTGATAAATTCGTATCTTCCTCAGTCCTGCGATGTTTTCACTTGAACGGTGTTGATGTTGGCACATGTACCGAGCCTGTTGACTCAAGTTTATCGACTAAACTCATAATAACCATCTCAAAAAGACGATTTTGTTGAAACAAAATATCCTGAATTTTACAAAATGTAACTTTTACACACCCACTATTTTCATAATGAATTTTTTATTATTTTAATGAGTTCTTCAAGCTAAATTGAATTAATTGTAATAATTCCCAAGCTTCTACTACTGATATATTAAAAAAATAAATGTCAAAACTCTCATGTTGTTCCGATTTTCTCCTGTTGAAAATCAAAGTTCTTGTTGAAAAACCAATGGAATGGAACCCAACCTAAAACTTTCTATACTTGAAACTTAATTTAGAGTTGATGAAATTTGTATCTTTTAATTTCAAAATTACTCAGTATATTCATAATTAATGCATTTTGAAAATTTCGAAAAAAATACATCACTCTAGAAATTGACTTTATTTATTTATTTTTGAAGTACATTGAAATTATTGATAAAACTCAATCGGAAAACAAATTGGCTTCGCTTCAAATTTAATTTAGAGTTGATATAATTCGCGTCTTGACGTTTAAAAATTTCTAAAAAATAAATCACTTATTTAATGGATTTAAAAATTATATATCTATTTAATTTTTTTTATATTTTAAGAATTGGTTAATGAAACGCACCCAAAAATAAAATGATGTCGTTTTAAATATAGTTTAGAGTTAATGAAATTTGCGTTTTGATATTTGAAACTTAATTAAAAATTAACCACTTGAGAAATTGGATCAAAAAAGGCATCAATATATTTAAAATTAACTTATTTTTAATATTTTGTATAATAATTGAATGATAACAACTGAAAACAAATTTACACTTATTGAAATTTCTTAAAAAATAAACCTCTTGAGAAATTGACTTCAAAATTAGTCAATATATTCAGGATAAATGCATTTTTTAAAATAATATAAAACTATTAATACAACGCAGCTGAATACAAAATGGCGGTACCTCAAAATTAACTCAGAGTTGTTGAAATTCGCATCTTACGGTTTGTGAATTTCTAAAAAATGCACTACTTGAGAAATTGATTTAAAAATTCATCAATACATTTACATTTAATGTATTTTTAAAATATGATGGAATAATTAATTGGGTCTAACCGAAGAAAAAAAATTATCATCGGTTCAAACTTAATTTTGAGCTGATGAAAGTCACATCCTGTGATTTGAAATTTTCTAAAAAATAAATTACCCTAAGAAATTGACTTAAAATTGTGTTGACATATCTATTTAAAATTAATGTATTTTTAATATTCTAAGAAGTGGTTGATGAAACGCAACTAAAAACAAAAAGGTGGCGCTTTAAACTTAATTTCTTAAAACTCCTCGAGAAATTGACTTCAAAATTAATCAATATACTCAGAATGAATGCATTTTAAAAAATATATAAAATGATTGATAAAACGCAACGCAAAATTAACTAGAAATGTTGAAATTCGAGTTTCGCGGTTTGAAAAGTTCTAAATTAAAATACATCATTCTATTAATAGACTTAAAAATTAATGTATTTTGGAAATGCAATGGAATAATTTGTGGAACTTAACTATAAACAAATTGGCTTCGCTTCAAATTTAATTTAGGAAATTTAAAATCCAACCGAAAACAAAATGGCGGTGCTTCAAAATTAACTTGTTAAGTTGATGATATTTAAGTCTTGCTATTTGAAAAGTTCTAGAATAAATACATCATTCTAGTAATTGACTTAAAAATTTACCAATACATTTACAATTAATGTATTCTAGAAATATTATGGAATTATTGATGGAACATAACGGAAAAAACAAATTAGATTCGGTTCGCTTAATAGAGTTGATGAAATTCACGACTTGACGTTTAAAAATTTATAAAAATATAAATCCCTTCAGAAAATGACTTAAAATTTTGTATATCTATTCAAAATTATTGTATTTTTAACATTCTAACAAATGGTTGATCAAACGTAACCAAAACCAGAAGGCCGGCGGTTTAAACTTAATTTACAGTTGATGAGACTTGCTTCTTGTGGTTTGAAAATTTCCTAAAAATTAACTACTTAAGAAATTGCCTACAAAATTAATGTATTTTAAAAATATTATAAAATAATTAATTAAACGCAACCGGAAACAAAAAGGCGATGCCTCAAAACTTACCTCGCGTTTTTGGATTAAAAATTTCAAAAAGTTACATCAGTGCAGAAATTGATTTAAAAATTCATCAATTCACATTTAATTTATTTTTATATTACAAATAATTGATGGATGAAACTCAATCGAAAAACAAATTGGCTTTGCTTCAAACTTAATTTAAAGTTGATGAAAATGGCGTTCTGATGCTTAAAATTTAAAAAAAAAATAAATCATTTAAGCAATTTAATTGAAAAAAATTATATCCATTCAAAATGAATTTATTTTTTATTCTAAGAAATGCGGTTTGAAAATTTCTTGAAAATAAGCCACTTTAGAAATTAACTTCAAAATTAGTTAATATATTCAGAATGAATGCATTTTTAAAATAATACAAAGTAATTGGAAATGCAAATGAAAACAAAATAACGGTGTCTCAAATATAAGTTATTCAAATTCGCGTCTTGTGGTTTGAAAATTTCGAAAAAATTACATCACTTCAGAAATTGACTTAAAAATTCGTCAATACATTCAATACAAGGTATTTTGGAAATACAATGGAATGATTGACGGAACTTAAACGAAAAATAAATTAACTTCGCTTCAAACTTAAATTAGAGTTAATGAATTCATGTCATGACGTTCAAAATATGAATGTATTTTAATGCCCTAAGAAATAATTGATGAAACGCGACAAAAACAAAATTGAAGCGTTTTAAAGACAATTTAGAGTTGATGAAATTTGCGTCTTAATGTTTAAAAATTTATTAAAAATGAACCACTTCAGAAATTGACTAAACAGTCATCAATATATTAGAATATAATGTATTTCTAATATATAATCAAATAATGAATCGTAACCGGAAACAAAACGGCACTACTTCAAATTTAATTAAGACCTAATAAAATTCACGTCTCGCTATTTAAAAATTTCTTATAAATAAACCACTTCAGAAATTGATTTAAAAAGTCATAAATACATTTAAAATTAATGTATTTTTAAAACATATCAAATAATTCATGGATCGTAACCGAAAAGAACCTCAAACTTAATTTAGACTTATTGAAATTCGCATCTTGCGATTTATAAATTTCCTAAAAATAAATTACTTGAGAAAATTATCTTAAAAATTAGTCAATATATTCAGAATGAATGCGTATTTTAAATAATATAAAATAATTGATTAAACGTAACCGAAAACAAAATAGAGGTGCTTCAAAATTAAGTTGGAGTTATTGAAATTCGCGTTCTTCGGTTTAAAAATTGTCAATGCATTTACAAATAAGGATGTGGCTATTTATACATACAGTATGTATACGCAATTGGCTATTTATACATACTGTATGTATACGCAATTGGCTATTTATACATACAATATGTATAAGAAATTGGCTATTTATACATACAATATGTATAAGAAATTGGCTATTGATACATACAATATGTATAAGAAATTGGCTATTTATAGTTACGTATAACGCAGATAGAAAAGTAGAATATTGATTGTGACCATCTATGAATGCCATCCTCAACTAAAATGTTTGCCTCCACTATATCCATTAAAGTGCCCCTTCTTCTTGTTAATACTTCTGTTTAACATACACGGGCGTCAAAAGTAATCTGCGTTAATTTTGCATATCGTGATGAGCTAGTTTACTCACAGTGCACATATTCCGATTTTCAAGCCATCACGAAGCTCATAAATAATTTTTAATGGAGATAGGCGATAGTAAGCTGCGTCTCGTGTGCATCGCACAATAGCCAGCAATGCCTCTGTGGGTATCGGGATAGGCAAGAAGGGAAGCTGCGTTCCACAGAAACACGCGTTGATTTCGATACCTATCGGCGCGTCAAAAGTAAGCAGCTTACCGTGAATAGATAATCGAAGTGCTAAATTGTGAATGACTTATTCTATAAAAGTGTTGCAAGGTATTAGCTGATTTTTTTAAATTAATTATATTTTTAATATTCTAACCTCACTTTTAGATGACAGAACAAATGTCCGTTAATGACAACAATGTTAGTGAACATACTTTAAATGTTGGTCAACATTTTAATGATTATGAACAGTTATCAAAGACTGTTAATGTATTTTGTAAAGAGCATTATCATCCATTTGTTATTAGAACACGGTCTCAGAAACAAGTGCTGTACAAATGTTGTCATGGTATTAAGCAAAATTCAAAATGCCTGGGAAAACGTCCGAATCAACATTACTACTACAAGAATTGTAAAGCTCAAATTAATTTTTATAAAAGCAAAAATGAAAAATGGAAATTAACAAAACTATTACTAAATCACAATCATACCGTTGGCAAAGAAGAATATAGTAATTACGGCAAAGCCAAAATTATGAATGAAAATGATTACGAAACAGCAACAGATTTAATCTTGTCTAGCGCCAAAGATGGAATGGTTGCTGCAGTTTTAAGTAAAAAAAGTGGGAAACAGTTTATAAGAAAGGATATACAAAATTTTCGAAACAAACTTTTTCCTTCATGTACCGAAGTGGACCAAAATCATTTAATGGAATTCTTAGCGGAAATCGAAGAAAATGGTGGTATATACGCTATACAAAAAGATGCAGAAGAAGAAGTAGAATCATTATTTGTAGCCTCTTCGGCGATGGTTCTAAATTATAATAAATCTCAGTGTCCAGTGATACAAATAGATGTTTCCTTTGGATTTAATGTCGAAAATTATAAAGTTTTGGGATTTTGCTACTATTCTAGCATAACCGACAAATCAGAATTTGCAGCTATAGGATTTATTGCTAAAGAAACATATTCCGCATTCATACATTGTATGAATGAATTTAAAAAAATTTGTAAGACCCACCCATCCGTTTTTTTAATTGACAAAGATTTCATCGAAATAAAAGCTATCAGAGACATTTTTTCTAGTGCAACCGTTTTACTTTGTAAATTTCATGTCATTAAATACATTAAAAGGCTAGTTTCTACTGCCTACAATAAACAAATTGATGAAAAAAACAAAATATTAGATGCGTTCAAGAAATGTTTATATGCTCAATCATATAAAGAATACGAAGAGCAGAAAAAGAAATTCCTGGACATTTGCAAGTCTGTAAAAGTTTTTGCAGGAACAAAAGATAAATACGTGACTCTTGAAGAGCAATTTCTTAAAAATTGGGACAGCTGTAAAGAAATGTGGGTACATTATTTTAGAAAACATTTGCCACTAATGGGAGATACGACAACAAACAGAATTGAACGATCATTTTGGACTCTTAAGCAATACATACAAACTAAATATCATAGTTTGCCGACAATTTATTTATGTATTAAAGAGCTTATAGACTTTATTGATTCAAGAATAAAGAATAAATTAGCCAAAAATAAACAAAAAGTTTTTAAAATTATGGATAACGATAATGAAATAAGAAAATTGCTGGAAGTATGTTCCGAAGTTCTCACAGAGACTGGAATGAAATTATTTCATAAACAATTAAAATTGTTTAAAACTTTAGAATCTAAAATAAAAGTAATGGCTAATGGCATTGAGGAAAATCTTGAGACTGGAATATCGAAGATTTATAATACGTCGCTGGAAGCATGTTCATGTACATTTTGGAACTCTTTCAGTGCACCATGTAGGCATATTTTTATGTTAAGAAAATACAATAACTTAGATATTTTTTCAAAAACATGTTTCCATCCAAGATACATTACTTCAGTTGGAAATACAGAAAGTATTATGAATATGGATATCGATGATGAAGACACGAATGACGTAGACATTGATGATATAGACAAGGATGAATTCGATGGTTGTCAAAAAGTATTATCGGATCGAGAAAAATTCAATACAGCACTGACAGTAACAAAAAATATCGCAGATATTTTATCAAATTATGGAACTACAACCTTTAACAAATATATGAACGAACTAAAATTAATTGAAAAAAATGCTAGAAATGGGGTTTCTCTGTTTGAGAATGAGTATAGTAAACCTACAATTAGTTCAATAGAATTTGAGACAAGTAACTTAGTTGAAGCTGGAAGTTGCCAGGATAGCTTAGTTGGTACTGAAAGTCAGAACGAATCCGATACAAATCATCAATCAAATGAAAACCTAAAATTTAAAACAAAAATTAAGTCTAAAGGACGTCCGAAGAGAAAAACTAAACAGATTCAGTTTTACAAGAAGCAAATTAAAACACGAAATAAAAAATAAAATAAATACCCAAGTATATTGTAACAATAAACAATAAATAAAACAATATTTTTCTATAATTATGTAGTTTTTATTAAAATATTAATATCAATAAACTTTTTGGTTAGTTAGTACGTTATACGTAACTATAAATAGCCAATTTCTTATACATATTGTATGTATAAATAGCCAATTGCGTATACATACAGTATGTATAAATAGCCAATTGCGTATACATACAATATGTATAAATAGCCAATTGCGTATACATACTGTATGTATAAATAGCCAATTGCGTATACATACTGTATGTATAAATAGCCACATCCTACAAATAATGCATTTTTCAAATGCAATGGAATGATTGATTGAACTTATACGAAAAAACAAATCGGATTCACTTCAAAATTAATTTAGAGTTAATGAAATTCGTATCTGACATTTAAAAGTCACTTAAAACATTGACTTAAAAATTTGTATATCTATTCAAAATTAATATATTTTTAATATTTAAAGAATTGGTAGATGAAATGCAACCAAAAACAAAATGGTGGTGCTTTAAACTTAATTTAGAGTTAATGAAATTTGCGTCTTGCGGTTTGAATTTTTTTTTAATAAACTTAAGAATTTATCGTTACTTTTAGAATTAATAGATTTTTGATATATAGTAAAATGTTTGATGAAGCTCAATCGAAAGCAAAATGGCGGTTCTTCAAACTTTACTTAGAGATGATGTAATTCGCGCCTTGAAGTTGAAAATTTCTAAAAATACATTACTTAAGAAATTAACTTAAAAAATTGTCGTTACTTTTAGATTTAATATATCTTTTACATGATTACGCAACGTAAAACAAAATGGCCGTACCTTAAACTTAATTTAGAGTTGATGAATTTCGCGTTTTGCGGTTTGAAAATTTCTTAAAAATAAACTACTTGAGAAATTGGCTTCAAAATTAGTCAATATGGTAAAAATTAATGCATTTTAAACTCATCATAAGATAATTGATAGTAGAATGATTGATGAAATGCAACTGAAAATAAAATGGTGGTGTCTCAAATCTAATTTAGAGTTGAAGAAATTCGTGTCTTGAGGTTGAAAAATTTCTAAAAAACCACTTGAGAAATTTACCTAAAAATTTGTTGTTTCTTTCAGAATTAATATATTTTTGATATAAAGTAGTTTGATTATTAAAGAAGCAACCGAAAGCAAAATAACGGTATTTCAAACTTAAGTTAATGAAAATCGCGTCTTTTGCTTGAAAATTTCTAAAATACATCAATTGAGAAATTAACTTCAAAATTCAGTCGTTATCTTTAGAATTAATATATTTTTGATATACATTAGAATACTTGATAGATTTTTATTCAATTATAAATTTAAATCACTTTATAAAACTCTGACACCGTTTCAAAAATTGCATCCATACAATAAAACAAATTTTTTTAATTTTTAATCCAGCCGATCAGTGCTTCACCCAAATGGATTTTTTTTTAGCATTAAAATTTTAATCCGGCATTCAAAATATTGCAGAAAAAATTAAAGTAATGAATCTTCTATAGAACATTAAAACATTTTCATCCTGGAAAACTCTGCAAAAAATTTCCAAATTCAAAAAATTAATACTTTTCCAATATCTTATACATAATCATGTAAAAGACAATTAGAAATGTTCTAAAATACTATAAAACAATTCCTTTAGTAATCGTCAAAGAATTTTTTAAGAATATCTCAAAATAACATAGAGAGAAGAAATAAAAATCCAAAACTCTTCTTCGGTATATTAGAAGAAATTATCAAGAAATTGACAAAAGCAAAAATATTTATCAAACACGTTTTAAAGAATATTTTAAAAACATGCTTCCTTCCTTTTTTATTTTGTTTTCTCAAGCAAACAAAAAATAAAAAAAAATTAGATTTTAAAAATTTTCAAATAATATTTACTGAGATAATTAAATAAATTTTCAGGAATTTTCTAAAAAAAGAATAAATATTCAAAAAACGAAATCTGAATAAACAAAACTTTTCTAAATAATCTGAAGCTCTCCACAAAAATCATTAAAACTAATAAATTGAATATTATTACTTAAAAAAATATCTTCTAAAAAATAGTTTGAAAAATACACAAACAATATTGCAAGGATATGTAGAAGTTTATAAGAAATGCAGAAAATGGTTTATCTAGAATCGTCTAAGAATATACAGAGATACTGTGCAAAAATTCAAGAATATTTAAAATGCAAAGGTGAAAAACATCAAATACAAAAAAATATCTAAAAATAATATTCAAAGAATTAAAAATCCAATAAAAAAATAAAAATTAAAAAAATATGTTTTAAAGGCTATGTTCAAAAAATCAAAATCTCACTTTTATAAATTATCCAGCAAATTGAATCTTTAGAAAATTGTTAATATTTTGAGAAATCGCCAAACACAAAAAAATAATTAAATTCAAAATTCTCATATGGAAAATTAAATTTTTTCGGAAACAGAAAATCATCAAATTTAAAAATTAATAAAATTTAACAATATTCTTCTAAAGATATCCCTTAAGAAATAAAAATTTATAACATTGAAAATCGTGTATACTAAAATATCGCACAATTTTAGTATATATTTTTAGATAATATTAAAGAAGTTTAGAATTTTTTTGATTTTCATCCTTTCTTCAAAATACGTTTTTAAGATAACTTATTTTAAAGTAAACATGACTCTCAATAAAAATCACAGCCTATTCAAAACTATCTAAAAAATTAATCAAACAATAAATCAAATTCAATAATCTTCGAAAATCTTTAATAAAATAAAACAAATGAAAATCTATAGCTCATTAAGAATCTTCTACAGAATATACAAAAACATCCTACAAATTGGTAAAATATTTTGTTAATTAAACAAAAACAAGACATAACTATATAAATATAAATAATTTACCTTAAAATAAAATTATGATGCTTAATAATCTTATACAGCTCGTCGGTATTATCTCCTTTATCCTTGCTAAAATCTAACTTTCTTAAGGCATCTTTTATCAAACCAAATTCCGAATAAATCCTTCCCGATAAATAAATAAACAATACATTCGTTGCCACCATAACGGTATCAACTAAAACATTGGCAACAATTTGATGAACCACTAACAAAATGAAGCATTTCATTTCTTTAATATCACAAACGTTATACGTCTTGAATGGTAACTCATTGCTCAGTGCTGGCTTGAACATGAAAAACAGGCTAGCCGCTACTATGAAAAGCATGTAATATTTTCCAAACTTTATGAAAATATTAAGTGATCTATCGTATCTCCTACGATCGTCCTCATTAACCTCTTTAGGATCCCAGAATTGATTCAGGCTATCCAAAACGTCGTTCCATTGTTTGTAACTCATTGAAAATGAAATTACTAAGAATATTGCCTAAAATTATTTTTTAAAATTATATTTAAAATTTATTTAGTTTTAGTTTATTTATTATTTTAGTTATAAAATACTAACCCTACAGAAAATGGGTATTATATCTCCCTTTCCTAACGTTTCGATCGATTCCCAGTTTATTACAATTTCTATTAAACCCAGTATACATACCGATAAAGTGATTGAACAAGTAATTGCATTCTTTACGTACGAATATTTTGTTTTTGTTCGGGGATTCATTCCGGAGATGTCTAGCAGGTATAAAGCATACTTAAGCATTGTAAGAGCGTAAGTAGCGGATTATGAATTTACTTGTGGTTTCAATAGACTGACGAATTTTCCTTTCGTGTTTGGAAATAATTTTCATTAATGTTAATATTCAGGTTTCAATTATAATTAGTTAACATATGTACCTTAATGCAAAAGAACAATATTTATAACATTTTTGACAATAATCATTATCATTATATTGCCATATATAATTAAATTAAATATGTTTGTATTAGAAATACTTAGTGTTAAATTAATGAAATAATTATTTTGCCTAATATATAAATATTAATAGTATCTATTAATATAATTTATTGATAAATTAGTGCGCAATATATTTGAGTGTGATAATTTGTTTAAGAATCAATTTCGGATGGAGAAAATAAACAAATTAGTGAAAGTAAGTAATATGATAATAGGTAAGTAGAAAAAGAGAGTAAAGTTCGACATGCAAAGAAAACTTTATGGTATAAAAACAAAATCGTTACGGCGTAACGTCATATACATCCTTTTAAATTGACATCTTCAGGAAGAAAAAGAGGGATTGATTGACCACCGATGATGAGATGGAATCACCAAAACTATTGTAGAATTAACATTTGTAAATAGTAATCTGAGTTTTTGCATACTACGACCAGAGTATTTTATTTTATCAGTTTTGCTGTCCATCCAGTGCATCTCGTTTACATATGGTCGTTTATAAAACCGATATTAATGACAGATATCAATTAATTAAACACTAAAAGTACTTTTGTCATCACCGCTTGCTAAATAACAGATTTCCTATTTTTACAATTTAAATTGATCAAAAAAGGATATTAAAATTAAACCAAATGTTGAAAGAACTAAGTAAGATTAGCAGCTAAATGATTAATTTTTATAGTTAGAATCTCTTTAACCTCGTTAAACTGCTTTAATTGAATACATAAATACACCTCTTTTCGGGCCGAAACTCAACAATCTCCAATAGATTATACCACAAGAAATCTCTAAACAAATATTTTATAGAAACTTGTTTATTTGTTAAAGTAAAAACGCCAATTAAATTATTAAAACACTTTATCATTGCTTAAACACGCTTGTGTCAGACACAAACTTGTAATTATACTATTTTGTCGCCTGAAGAAGCCACAATATGGAGAAAGAATTGTTGCGTATTTAAAGCAATAATAAAGTGTTTTGAATAATAAACAAGTGGATATAAATTTCTAGCGTATAACAGCCTCATCAGTTAATATATTTTATAGAAATTCTCACATTTAAGAATTTTCTAAAGAACATTTTCAAATAAATGTTTAAGATTCAGTTATTTAATGAATATTTAATTAAGAGTTTTCTAAAAAATCGTCACGAATTATGTAAATTAGAAGTATTAATTATGAAATATTCTACAACTAAATATCCAAAAATTCAAATTAAAGAGTCTGAAAAAAGCTACTTTTTAATCTTCCGCAAAATTAAAAAATATATATCCTATTTTTCAGATTCTGCTCTAATTCTCGGCCTTCCCGGGTATTTTCTTATTTTCTTCCCTGCGCTTTTGTTTCATATATTCTTTCATACGGAACATATGTCACAACCATCTATGCTCACTATGGTCTGCAGTTTTGGTCTGTACGTCTCATTCCATATTATATTTCTTCTGGCCTTATTTTCAATTTTCTTTAAGAATCTAATATCAATTGCACTTATTTTCATATTGTGTTTTTCCGTCGTAGACCATGTTTCACTGCTATACAGGGTGAGTTTTTTTCGATGTTCTCTATGGGGATCTCGGAAACTATAAGACATAGAGAAACGGTTAAATGGGGAAAGAAGTGTAGATTTACGAGACGAATAAAATTCCACTTTCAAAGTTTTCAAAAAAGTCAAGGGTAACTAGATATTTTGAAAAAAGTAAAAAGTGTCAATTTTTTCAAATCAATATATTTCCGTTATTATAACAAATAGAAAAAAACTGTAAAGGACAAAGTTTTAGAAAATTTATGCAGATTAATAAAAAATAATCAGAAAATTTTTATCGCCATTATTTTTCGAGATATGACGCAAACTTGCATTTTTTTAAATGGAAACCATAGTTGGCTATGGCCTCATTTAAAAGGTAATTTTTTTCTCTTTAATCCAATATGACATACGACATAGTTATTTCTAAAAATAAGTGAGTTATAGTCCTTTTAAATTTTATTAAAAATAAAAAATGGGTAGCCATGAAAAAGATGGAAGTAAAACAATTGCAATTGTTTATAATAATAGCAATATTGTAATTATTAGTTCTACAAAGTTAAATAAAAATGAAAAACCAGCATAAGAATAATAATTTTGTAATTATCAAATGGCCTTCTGTATGTGGTATAAACCCATTTGTCAAGAGGATAATACGTTTCTTACAAAAATATTATGAACAGATGAATTGCGATTCACTAATTGTAGTATTTTTAATCGCCACAATGAACATAGATGACTTCAGAGAATCCACGAGAAGTTTCACATAGAAAACTACAAATTAAATTTGGGTTTAATCCATCGTGTGTTTGGAGTAATAATTCTCGGACCATATATTTTTGAAAGCTCACTAAATGAAAATGATTACTTTTATTTTCTTCAGAAAACAACATCCAAGATACGCTCGATTGTTTAAATTTATCATTACAAGCAAGATTGAAATGGTTCCAATATTACGGTGCTCCACCTCATAACATGTTGGCTTTACAAATTATTTAAATGATGCTTTTCCTAACTCATAAGTGGGAAGAAATAAACCAATCCCAGGGCCACCTAGATCTCCCGATCTGCGCGTTTTAGATTTTTTTCTGTGGGGTTATGTAAAAAACAAAGTATATGAAAAATCATATGAATCTGTGGAGAATCATAAACTAGTTGTTATTGAAACATTTAATTCAATTTACATGAGAATAGTCAAAAAGCCATAAATTCAATTTTAAAAAGATATAATTTGACATATAGTATTAATAGTAGACTCTTTGACCATATTTTTTAATATTAAAATTTCTCTCCCATTGATATATTGATAATTACAGAATTACTTTATGCTGTTGTTTCATTTTGGTTTATCTCTGTAAAACTAATAGTTACAATATTGCTAATATTATAAACAATTGCAATTGTTTTACTTTCACCTTTTTCATGGCTACCTATTTTTTTATTTATAATAAAATTTAAAATGACTATAACTCACTCATTTTTAGAAATAACTATGTCGTATGCCATATTGGATTAAAGAGAAAAAAAATACCTTTTGAATGAGGTCACAGCCAACTATGGTTTCCATTTAAAAAAATGTAAGTTTGTGTCATATCTCGGATAATAATGGCGATAAAAAATTTCTGATTATTTTTTATTAATCTGCATAAAATTATCTAAAACTTTGTCCTTTACAGTTTTTTTCTATTTGTTATAATAACGGAAATATATTGATTTGAAAAAATTGACACTTTTTACTTTTTTCAAAATATCTAGTTACCCTTGACTTTTTTGAAAACTTTGAAAGTGGAATTTTATTCGTCTCGTAAATCTATACTTCTTTCCCCATTTAACCGTCTCTCTATCTCTTGTAGTTTCCGAGATCCCCATAGAGAACATCGAAAAAAACTCACCCTGTATATTATAGTCGCTCTTACAACTTTTCACTATTTCTGCTTTTATGTTTTTAGTTAGTTCTTTCCTACCAAAGAATGTAGTCTTCATTATATTCTCTTTGTCTATCTTCCCATTATTTTTTATTATTGTTCCTAAATACTTTTCTACTTTTGATCTGCTTTCCGTGCAATGTTATTGTATTTTTCTAATTTATTTTCTATAGATATCATTCTTCTGGTCTTGTATATATTTATCTCCGTGTTTATTTTGGTTAGTTCTTTGTCTAGTATTTCTATGATATTCTGTAGATCTTTCTCTGACTGCCATATCATCTGTGAACCTCATTTCCGATATGTGTTTTTCTTCCAATTTCAAATATCTCAATTTTAATGTCTTTATTTACTTCTTTGCTGGTTTTATAGCTTCGTCTAATACCAATGTGAATAGTAGGGAACTAAAACACACCCTTTTTTACTCCTATCTGTATCACAAACTCTCTAGATTCTTCATTGTTTGTTCTAACTACGTTTTTGTTTTTATATAAAGCTTTTTTTCTTCTGTCTCATGTATATCCCTTCCTCTATTTATAAGTTGTTCACTGAATGGTCTTATAGTGAATATTAGGTCTTTGGTGCTTCTTCCGCTTCTGAAACCTGGAACGTTAATCCCCTGTAGATGCAACAGTCTCTTTCATCTCCCGTCTTCTATATAAGTAGAATTGTTCCTATATAGTTTTGTATGGCTTCTATTACTTCTTTTCCTTGTAGTATATTTATCTCTTATCTCAAATTTGTCTACTGTCTCTTGCTGTTCTTTTGTAAGTTTTCAAAATATTGTCTCCATCTTTTCGTTATTTTACACTCTTCTGCTAGCATGTTACCTTCTTTGTCTTTTATATTTATGATATTATATTCTTTCTCAATTGTTTTAGTGTTCCGTAGAAGAATTTTTGATTGTATCGGTAATTCCTTGCATTTTCTTTCCAAATTGGGTCAACTATTCTTGTTTGGCTTTCTTGAATGACGCTTTTTCTTTTATATTCTTTGTAGTCTTCTTTCATTTTTGAATTTAGATATTTTTCCCATTTATCTTTTTTGTCTTCAATATTTTCTCTTAGTTCTTTCATCCACTACTCTGTCTTTTTCTCCTTATTCGTGATTTTTGTTGTTCCACAGCTTTCTTTGGCTACCTATAGTATATTTTATGTGCCTCTATTACCAAAAGTAATAGAAGAAAAGTATTATTCTATTACTTTTGGTTCTCTGTTGTCCTTGAATTTTTATTTTAATATTTCTTGGTATTTGTCTCGATATTGAGTTTCTTTCAGTTTATAGCTGTTTATATTCTATTTATATTCTATCCGTTTTTTCTTCATGTCCATCTTTACTAAGTAGTTATCACTGTCGATATCTGCTTGTCTTACCCCTTTGACATTTCTAACGTTTTCCACTTATTTTTACTTGTTAGGAAATAGTATATTACTGACTTTTTATTTCTGGTTGGTTGAGTTTTCGTAAATTTGTGTTGTTGGTTATTATATTATTTGCAATGCAAATTTCTATTGTTATTTTCCCATTATTATTTCTCATATTTTCTCCTGTTTTGTCCATATATTCTTCTATTCCTGTATTTTTATTTCCTACTCGACCATTTGAGTACCCCATTATTATTATTGCTACTCCTCTCTCCTCTATTTCTCTCGGTATGTTGAAAAACATATAAAAATATATCTTTGTACTCTTCCTTTGCTTCTTCGTTCTTCCCGTATTATTTAAGTCCAAGTTTTTTCGTCAAATATATTTGTTTCCAC
Source organism: Ontholestes murinus (assembly GCA_963969525.1). Taxonomy (NCBI): domain Eukaryota; kingdom Metazoa; phylum Arthropoda; class Insecta; order Coleoptera; family Staphylinidae; genus Ontholestes; species Ontholestes murinus. Next base: position 69,598,522 of record OZ018388.1, read on the forward strand.
TATCAGAACTTCTTACGTTCCATGTTGTGTTTTTTTTTTTTCATGTGTCCTCTCTACTATGTCGTATATGTTTTTTTTTCCTGTAATCTTTATTATTTGTAATCGATTTTATTTTTATATTGGTTTTTAGCTTTTTGGCACCTTTTAGAGGAGGCTGTCAAAAAGACACCCCTCCTTGGAAGGAAGACAGACAATTTGCCACCCTGCTACGTCTTCAATAGACCCAATAATGTATCGATAAAAAGAGGAACCGGGAGTGTAGAGGGTGGGGAAACCCTCCGAATTTACACCGATGGTTCTAAAACCAAAAGAGGACTCTGGCCGAGCATGGCCACTCTGGCCGAGCATGGCCAACATAAATGATAACCCTCCAAGCGTTGTGCTGTCCTTTGCTCGCCACCTTGGGTGGCTAAATGAGTGATAGAACAACGCAGGGCTGTCCCAGTCAGGGGGGCACAATGGGCCTAGTGAGGCCTAAGTGCTCTGGTCAATGATTTGATCACCCTTGACAAACCCAATCCAGATCCAGATAGCTTTTTGGCATTTCTTTGTCAGTTGCATTTTCAAATTCTTCGTCTTGTGCATTTAGTTTTTTGTAATACCATATATAGAATTATCAAAGAAATGACTTTATAGAGAAAAGAGTTTACTACCATCTGCAGACACGTGTTTCGATCTCTCGATCTCTTCACTACAGCTTTATTATAAAATTGATTTCAAATATAAATAAAAACGTTTACTAAAATAAATATAATGAAATATAAATAACTTACTCAGGTATGTACGGCAACTGACACAATAATGAAATATAATCGACTGAAGGTCTGAATTTATACCTTTCATTTATAAATGATTACGTTCGGGATTAAGGAAAATACCCACTTAGAACATAACTCCTTTCGTTGTAGAATATTTAACTAATAATTAGAAAAAACAAGAAAATATTTTGCAAAATCTACAACAAATGAGTTATAAACTTGAGTATTGAATTATTTAATTGCTTTTGCTAATTTATTTTTAATTACATCAACCTAAATTCATTTCTTATTCCAAATTTATCATAATATAGTCACTCACAAACTATTTAACGTACATTCAATAATTTTTAGTTCATTTTACAGAAAGAAATACGTTCAAACTACTGTTGCTTTGATAGCCTTGCTATTTTGTAACACGCAAATTACTTTTGTATCATTCAATGTCTGTCGAAGTATTAGCTAGAGAAGTAGTTGTTTCAAAAGTGGTTTGTTCTTGTAGTCTTAATAAGACTCATTTGTTGTAGATTTTACGAAATATTCTCGTGTTTTTTCTAATAAAGTATTGTCTTAGAAATGATCTGAAAATACCCCCTGAAATATACAAACAAACCTCCTAAAAATAAAAAGCCAAAACTCTTTAAAATATCGTCTAAAAGAATATAACTATACATAAACAAATTGAGACTAGTCAAGTCCAGAAATGGTCCAAGATATTGGGGGATTAAGTTTTACAACAAGCTTCCAGCTAGAATAAAAAACTTACCAAGTAAAACATTTAAAACAACGATAAAAAAAATTCTCATCGGTAAGGCCTATTTCAACTGGGATCAATACTTAGTTGATTACGATGTGGGACCATAAGATCGCAATCATAACTATTCTAGTGTAAGCCATCTTTAATGCTAAGTCATTGTTTTTGTAATTAGTCAGCTGAACTCGTTTTGTATTTTGTTTTTAATTTTTATCACTTTGAAATATTTTTATATCCATTATATTTTATTTATATTAATAATTATTTTATTCGTTTTAATTCGTTGTGGTAGTTACATTTTGTATTTTATTATATAATTCTATTTATTTATTTATTATTTATCTTTTTTATTCTTATTTTTTAGATAGTCAGCTAAAATCGTTTTTATACTATAACTCAACTTTTAAATATTTCATATTTTATATATCTAAAGGTTCAATGTGATTATTAAATTATTCTGTATTTAATTGTTAATTATTTTATATGTTTTAATTTGTTGCGGTAGAAATATTTTGTATTTTATTATATAACTTTATTTATAACTTAGACTTACTGCTGCATTTACCACTATTTAGTTTACATTGTTCTTTTTAAGCAAGTATGTACTATATCCATATATATCTATTTGACGTGTGTAAGATATTTATATTTGAAAGCACTAATAAAATATTATTATTATTATTATTATTATTTATTTATTTATTTATTTATTATATCTTTGGTATTCTTTCTAAAAAAATACATACAAGAAACAAATTATAAAAAACCTACATAAAATTTTGTACGAAAGAATCACGGGCGGAGTTCACAATAAATTATGTTCTTCCACTCAAACCCCATTTGCTCCACGATGTTGGAAGGTCAGCAAACTCCATCCACATCTGGAAGCTGTTATATTATCCATTTACTTGTAGTAAATTATTCTTCAACTCACATGCCCAATCCAATGAACTACTATATGATTTCACTTATACCAATCCCATCACCCAACGGACACCAGCCATCAGTAAAAATCTGCTTTCAACCTAACCCTTCTTGCTAAATACTGTATTCTCCATAATTCTAATATTCCTTCAAAATACAAATACCCTACAAACACTCTTCACCAATTGATTAGATCGCATCATCGGGAGAATTCCATTTAATTAGCTTTAATTTTTTCATATTATTTGCATTTAAGACAGGGTAAAAAGATCTACACTAAATATATGTATTTAAGTTACTGCAATAAAGATAGTAATAATAATAAATTGCTTTATTTGTGTCTAATGATAATTAAAATAATACAAACAAAACTTAATTTCTAAGTATAGATCCGTAACAGAACTCAGTTCTAATTATCATCAACAAATCCTAAGGTGGGATTCAGTTTTAAATAAAACCCCAAACTGCTCTACCATCCAAACCTTCTTATTTATAACACATAAAATAAATGTAGGTAGAAGATCACTGAAAGATATTGTCTTTGATTTTAAGCATCATCTGATCTACAGATCTAACATTCTAAGCGAACTTTTGACCTTTCTCAACTGTATACATATTAACCTAACGTACTCCTGAGATTCCTCAATATTATGTGAATTATTATATCGTATCCTTGACGTTTCCTAATAGTCTTCGCATTGGTCTAGCGTAATCTTGATCTTTCCCAAAAGCCTACATTGTAATTTAGCGCACTCCTAAATTATCTCGGTAGTCTATAGATTAATCAGTTGAGCCCTTGACCTTTTCCAAGATTATTCGTAATAAAACGAGGTTAAATTCCTTTCTTCACTGTTTTTATTTAAGCACTAAATGTACATTTCGGACACTATGTGTCCATTATCAATAGTTGATTAACATGTTAATCAACTATTGATAATTAACAGGTCTATATATTAGCCTAAAGCCTTTATTCTTTATTGTCTTTGTTTCTCCTGCTTACAAAATTACAAAAAACTATATAATATACATACAATCAATATAAAATAAACAGATCATTTAGGACACAGGAGTCACGGGCGGAGTTCACTGTTTACCAATGTTCTTCCACTCATACCCACGTTCTTCAGTAGACTGGTGACATATTTTCGCCATTTTCGGAGTTCTTTTTAATTTATTTTGAGCAAATATGCTCTATTTTAACCATTTTGTGGGATATTTTAGACAAAGTGTATTATGTCATAAAAATGAATATAAATAGAGCAATGCATGATAAATGATAAAGGTTCTAAAAAAATTCAAGACAATGCAACAGGAAATATACGTACCAGTAGTTTGAAACAAAATACATGCCTGCCCTGTTATAGGTTGAAAATGCAACCACATTATTTTAAAAGTTTAGTTTTTACCGGCAATTTGAGGATGCTGTATCAAAACATTGACGAGATGTAGAATTTTAAAACTACACTACGTGGAAAAAAATTGAAGAGATTATCCCAAAATAAATGGAACTATAGAAATTCCTCAATCATCAAAGACAATTCTTACAATTTGAATAAGAAGTTTCTTAAACATTTGGATAAAATAAAACAAGAATACTGGATTGATGAGGCTGTTACTTGTTAAAACTCCATTACACTTAATATTAATACTGCATCCGTATTTTATTAAGTAAAACAAGAATATTTAAAAATAGAAGAAATTGCTGAAAAATCCTAGAACAGTGTAAGATATTTTTTCTAGAATTTTTGAAGGAAAATTAAAGACAATGCATCAGTGAACAAACAAAAGCTAAATTGAAAAAAAAAACGTTAACAAAATATATGCTTATACTGTTACGGAAAGAAAATGCAAACAACTTGTTTTGATGGTCCAATATTATCTGTCAATTTGAGACTGGTGTATCAAGAAATAGATGGGATGTAGACTCTGGAACTACGCTGTAATGTAACAAACATTTTAAAGAAATTATCTCAAAATAAAAGATACTATGATAATTTAGTTAAGGTATAGTCAAAACAATCGAGGATAATTCTTACAATTAAAAAGAGAAGTTTCTGAAAGATTTCGTTAAAATATATCTCATCTCAAATTTGACATGGAATTTAAAAAGTCTTTAAAAATATACTAAAACATCCTGCGAAGAATCTCTTGAAGAATATCAACTGAGAAATCGCCGAATAACACAATAAATTAAATTAAAAATTCTTATGTTTTTTAAATAATCCAAAATAACCAACAAAAAAATTCAACAAATGTACTACACATAAATGATGTAAGAAAAAATTAATGTAAAACTCAACAAGAGTCTTCGAAAATACATTTTAAAATCCTGTAAAAATATCTCGCAAATAAATATTTAAGAAATATATTGAAATACCGTAATAAAATATACAAAAGAAATCGTCAAAGAATTTTCTAAAGAATGTCCCAAAAAAAAATGCCAACAGCGAAATATATAATAATACTTACTGTTATAATTGTTCGTAATAATTTTCGATGTCTATCCACTCAACTAGGGAGTTTTAGTGGAACGCTTTAGACAATAGATGGCACCTTAATGTTATTATCTTACTATTTTATGTCCAAAAGTTAAAATTCTTTATTTACAACCGATTTAATGTTAAAAAATAATTTGCTGCCAATATACAGTTTAGAAAAATTCAGCTTTTATTTGGAAGTGAAGCGCTTAAGAACCACACCCCGCACTCTGTAATACACGAGGAGTAGGAAAGTAGTACCCGAGCTGTGGCGAATAGAGAGCCGCCGGATGTGTGCTAACATGTTCCGTTGTATTTCAGCTCTCTGTATGCAAAATTACCTCTCGCTGATATTTACTGTGCTATTTCTTCTTCTTCTTTTGATGCAATATGATTTCTTCTTCAAGTGTATGAACCAGACTACCGATACAATTCAGTCAAGTCCATTGTCTTATGTTCCTGAGCCATGACATCTTTTATCTTCCTATTCCTCGTTTTCCTTTAATCTTGCCTTCTATGATTACTTGTTGGATACAATATTTCTGATTCCGCATGATATGACCCAGATATGCTAATTTTCTTCTTTCTACTCGTCGTAGAACTTCTTCGTTTGTAACTTGTGCTGTCCAGGAGATCTTCAGTACTTTACGCTAGAGCCACATTTCAAACGCTTCTATTTTATTCACTGATGTTGATTTAAGCATCCAGCGTTCCATTTCGTTGAGGAGCACCGACCATAAATGGCATTAAGATTGAGAACGAATTCAGTGCTGGTAAAATGTCATGAATGGACTTCGAGCATTTTCAATTCTGTATTTAGTTCCTAGGTATTTTCACGTTTTCAATTGGTAAGTCGTTGAAAGCTAACACAGTATCCCTCCCAATATTCTGGTCTCGAAAAATAATCATAAATTTTGTTTTTGTAATATTCATGTTCAGACCCATGTCAACTTTGTTGACAAGTTCTTGGAGATCTTTTACATTTTCGGTTATCAGTATTAAGTCATCTGCATGTCGTTATGTTGTTTATCCATATGTCATTGATTTTAATGACCTTCTCAAGGTCCGTGAGAGCTTCCAGGAATACATTCTCAGAGTATAGGTTAAATAGGAATGGCAATAGGATACAACCTTGTCTCACCTCCCTACAGATCTTTATGGCGTTCGTAGTTTCTACTTTGGATGCATCGCATGTCTTTCTGATTAATGCCAGACCTTTTGAGTAGTTCGATGAGTTTATGATGTTTAGTCTTGACAAAAATTGGAACAAATCTTCTATACATGTTTTAAATATGTATGAGTATGCATTAATTCATGCGGTTTTCTAAGAGAGGGCGGTACTAGTATTATTTCGCGTCGTGTTCATCCGTGACTATATTCATTTGAAAGCTACTGTCATTGTGCGTCTTTTTCAATATATGTAATTTTATTGAAGCGTAAACAACATTTTTTTCTATTCATTTGAACAGGTCGAACTTTGTGCCAGAAAAAGTGTTTTTCTTCTTCATTACTTTAACATGAAGAAAAGTGCTACCGAAAGTCAACGTATTTTAGTAGACGTTTATGATGACCATGCTTTGCTGAAAGAACGTGCCAGAAGTGGTTTGCATGGTTTAAACGTGGCGATTTCAACTTAGAAGACGATGAACGACCCGGACAGCCAAAACGGTTTGAAGATGAAGAATTGGAGGCATTGCTTGATGAAGATGCGTGCCAAACGCAAAAAGATCTTGCAAAATCATTGGGAGTTGATAAAGCAACCATTTCCAGACGTTTAAAAGCATCGGAATTCATCCAAAAGCTTGGAAATTGGGTGCCGTATGAATTAAAGCCAAGAGACATCGAACGCCGATTCTCCATGTCGGAAATGTTGCTTCAACGCCACAAAAAGAAGTCATTTTTGCATCGGATTTTCGCTGGTGATGAAAAATTGATTCATTTTGATAACCCCAAGCGCAAGAAATCGTATGTGAAACCTAGCCAGCCATCAACATCCACGGCAAAGCCGGATATCCATGGCGATAAGGTAATGCTCTGTATTTGGTGGGATCAGAAGGGTGTGTTGTATTATGAGCTGTTGAAATCGGGTCAGACGATCAAAGGGGACCTCTACCGAACACAATTAATTCGTTTGAAGAGAGCGATTGCGAAAAAAGACTAGAATAAGGAATCAGACACGAATCCATAATTTTACATCATGACAACGCTCGGCCACCTGTTTCAAGACAGGTTCAAAACTATACTTCTATCTCACCCGCCTTATAGCCCAGACATAGCCCCTTCTGATTACTACTTGTTCAGATCAATGCATAATGCCCTCACCGGAATACGCTTCATTTCAGAACAGAGTATCAAAAATTGGCTCGATTCATTCTTCACCACCAAGCCGGAGAAGTTTGGGATGGAATCCACAAACTGCCAGAAAGATGGGCAAATGTTGTAGCTTCCGATGAACAATACCGCATGAATTAATGCATACTCCTTATATTTTTAGTTATTATTGTTTTTTCGATGAGTTACGTAAAAACTATCTAATAAAATCCTATAAAAAACAATTAAATTTTTTTAACTTTTTATTTAAAAGCAGTTATCCTTTACTTCTTCTTTCTATAAAATATTTAAATTTATTATTAATTAATAGAAATAAATCCGGGATTAAACTAATCGATATTTATATTATTTCATCACATAGGACATAGTATTAAAGCTTATTAAGACATCGAGTATCTATTATAGTTGTAATTATGCAAATTAGAGTGAGTATTATAATTCATAACGGCAAAGGGTCTTATTAATAATGCAATCTAATCCTTCAAGCTTCCGTTGGGTAAATTTGTATCGTCTTAAACAGGATTAACTAAATTCGGTATTAAGCCAATTAATTAAATTAAACGCCGGCTTTGTGAAGACGAATCATCGGGGAAGGACTGGTACTTTACGTTTCTTTTTTCCCTGGAAACATTGTGTAAGTATAAAGGGTTTCGTTCATATTTCATTTTTAAACAACTGATTATCTCTGCTACGGTTTAAATCTGGGTCACTTTGAAATTAATGTGTAAAGCCATATTGCTGATATTAGCAGATGTAATAATTAGTTCGAGTAAGTCCACATGAATTATTGTAAGTAATATTTATTTTTTTTAGCGCAGTCGTTTCAGTGAATTGTCCGTTATATTTTATATGTGAGGATAAGCCATAATACTTAGAGTATGTGTAAATAGATGGCTTAATAAATAAAGTACTTAAAACCTTCTTTAATATTTCTATTTTAAATAATAATACATTATTATTTTACTGTATTATATATTGATACATTTGGTATTAATTGGTGAATGATAGAGGGAAAATTGACTATTAAGACACGATCGATTTTTAATATTTATCAAATCATATATTTGATGATGATTGGATGATCACAACATTTATTCCCGAGCTCGGATTTGAACCAAGGATTACAGTCGGGGCGCAAATTTGGTATTTGCGTCGGAATATATATATATATATTTTTTAAATAAGGTATTGCAGCTATTATCTAATATTTATATACTAATTTTATTTCTTTACATGACGCTATCTATAATATAATCACAATCTAATAATTTAAGTACACAAATTACTAAACGGTAGTGTCTCACTCAAATCCCTCCAACTTCTAATGATAGTTTCCGCATTAATTTTATATTTTCGCCATTTAGACAGAATTTTGGCCATTTATGGCTTTTGTACATCTTTAAAAACAGTAGTATAATTTTGTAAATGTCATATTATAAAAAATCATGTTAAAAAATTAAGAAAATATTCAATTCAGTTCGATTTTATTCTAACTTTCTAATAAATAATTGATACGAATATGTAAACTTAATTTAGAAATATTCTGAACATCTCGATGGTACTTTTATTTCATTCCTCACATTTAAATTATCCATGCATTATACCTGATTGTGTTGCAAATCGCGTTTTATGTGACAAATATGCTCTGCTGAAATACATATTTCATCGTTTGTACATTCTCTCGTGCAGCTAGATAGATTTATGCCTGATGATTTGATACAGAGGAATAAGTTACCTAGGCAACCGCTGTATCAAGTTGCCCGATGCTGAACAAAACCGAGAGCTCCCATTGACAAATCTTAATATGCATGCCATTAAAGTTCAGCGTGTTTTTCTGGTAAATCTCTTTCGCAAATTGAAATTGTATTGCGTAATGGAAAACAGAGACGTGTTATATTAAATTATTATTATTTAATTACGTAATTGGGATAATTACGTAAATAATTAGTTAGTTTGTTAATGGAATTTTAAACAAATTAATTTAATCATATAAAATCTAATAAAGATAATAGTGGCTCCTAGTTTAACATTAATTGGATATACTTAAAATATGCAACTAGCAATTCGTTAATATAATAACTGACCTAATAACAAATGTATTTGTAATAAATTAAATTGCATTATTGTTGGTTTGAGATTACGAGAAGTGTTTTGTAAATAAAAATACCACTCAGTTTATTCCTTACTTCACTTGTTTATTAAGTTTGTTCACCTTGTGAACGAAATGTATTTTTAACGCTTAATAAACAAGTGAAGTAAGGAATAAACTGAGAATTAAATAGCCTTTATTAGAAACACTATAATTCTTACTTATTTAGAATTTCTAATAAAAACTAACAGTTTAAACTAGCAACTGTTGAATATGTTATATTATTATCAACTTCTTAAAGTAAGTAATTCTTCCATTGTTTGTTTTACAAATATCTAATAATTTCAATTGATTTCTATTTCAATTTGTTTAAATAATTTTCAATTCTTTCTACTTGTCCAACTTGTACCAAGTGTCAAGTTGTAATTATATTCTGCTAAGACATTCAATTGTCGAATATCATTTTAATCTAGCGTCATAAACTTAGAATACTATTGATAAATATTTATTCTATCGTTCTCTGGACCTACCACAATAATTAATACAATGAACTATCGTACTTCCGATCTACCTTAATAAAGGTATTTTTATTTTTTTAAATATTTAACTGCTTAGCAATTTAAATTTTCTACGATAGTTTCACCTTCTATTCAAACTTAATGTTGCTATTTTTTTTAACTATATATACAGGGTCCATTATGGAAGTAAAGCAGTTTATGGGGAAATATATTTATTGATAACGGAATAAATGTTTAAATTATCTGCCATGCCTGGAAGGCACCCTAAAACTCCTCAATAGAAATGTCTCTTAGGAACGTTGTTAAATGCTTTTGGATGTTTTGCAGGGACTCTCAATGCTGTCCTTTCAGCCACCTCTGTCTGAAAAACAAAAAAAAGTTTCGCAGAGCCATGTCGGAACTGTAAGAGTGTTGAAGGATGACTGTAGTGTTGCTACGGGCTAGAATGTTTCACATATCCTAGTTATTTATATTGTTTCCATTTTTTTCCTTCTCCTTTTTCTTTATAGCTGTGTTCTGGTAAAGCTCCTCTTTTCACATCTCTAAAATTAAAGATTTTCAGAAGATACCTGTTTTAGTCCTGTCATGCACTTAGGATTTGATTCAAGTAAGTAATAATATAAATTACTGGGCTGAAAGACCGCCGGTCGATAGCCACTTAACAAACTAACCTCCTAACACTCATATCATCATAAATGTATTATATTTGTCTTATCTGTATTTTTGTTTGTTAATAAAGATGTTGTATATATATAAATTACCTATATTGCTTTCCTACAAAGGAAGATAACGATGAAGGCCATGTGACTGCGGTTATGTCTCACGGGCGTTTGCAGAACTACGGGATCTTGGCTAAACTGTTTGGATTATGATAGAGAGAACCTCTAGAATAAAATACCTTAATCCATGGCGAAACAGGCGTGGCTAGGGAGCAGCTTACTCTGGGGCACCTGGCGAACTCCAGTTTCAATGCCGGCACTGCCGTTGTCGACCTCTAAATATTGCTCAACATGGGAAAAAATGAAATGAAAATAAATTTTCTCATTACGTGGCAAGGAGGCAACTCACAGGACGCTGACGAGTCATCGTGCCCCGCTATCGAGGAGACTGTCTGTGACCTACCGATGGGGACACCGGATCTAAAGGAATGACCCAAGACATCCAGGGCCAGGCACGGAGGAGACCTTACAGATGGTCTCCGAGATATTTGCCAACGTTGACAAAGACATTAACAAGCTTGGCCAAGCGGTTACATATAACACCCTTGTAGAAATCAAGAATATAGCTATACGACTGCTAAGACATCTGATAAAGCTGCCGAGAAAGGAGGTGAGTAGCCTACTAGCGGAATGCTCCGAGCTCCGTGCAGACAGGAGATGAAGGCGGGGTCTGTGACGGAGCTGAAGATGCTGAAGAGGGAGATTAGTTACTTCAGATCTCAATGGGTAAAAGCAAATGCGCGGGTGGCTCGTAAACAAAGAGCTCGGCGTCAGATCGCTCTCCACGGCTGATCTGGCGAGGGAGATCAGAGTAGATTTGGCACGTTGTTCCACGTATGTGTGGTTCTCGACCATTGCCGAGAAGGAATGTCTAGAGAGGGCATACAAGAACACCAGTGTGAAGAAGAGTGACAGTAGGCGAGCCGCAGTTACGTGCGCACTTCGGCCAGTTTTTCGGAGAAAACATGTGTTGCACGGAAGCAATTAGAGAGGTTTGGTGACAGAAAACCATTCGAGGAATGTGGCGCCGGCCAGGTTAGGTGGTCAAGGCGACTTGTACCACCGCGATTTCACTAAACAATGAGATGAGGCACGGAGAGATACACACTGCGTATTTCACGGTTGCATGTCAGGAACCTAAATATATGAAAATTGGCAGCGAGCTGTTGTAGGCATCAAATAAGTAAGAATCTAGTGGGATGGATATAGATGGATGCCCAGAAGTCAATCTGATCTTGGCAGGGTGGGGGCTTCGTGCAAATTACCAAACCATAATATACATATTATACATATTTACAGACCTAATGGTGAGAAAAGTAGGCAAATTCAAGAATGTAGGCAGGGCTTTAGGGTTTAACGACAAAGGCAGCAAGGTAACATTGGAGTGCAAAAGTCTCTCCAATACAAACGCTCCTAGGGAATTCCGGAAACTTCAAGAAAGCACACGAACAAGAAGGCCAGAAAGGCAAACCTGACAAGATTAGAGTCGAGCTGGGAAAATCGGAACAACCAAGAAGCTACGCCGAGGCAATAAGCAAGCTAGGGACATCTCTAGGGAGGATAGAGACCAAATCCACCGAACCAGAGAGAGCCAAGGCGGTCTTGATGTCGGAAACACAGGCATTGTAGAACGGCGGTCGACCTTGCCATTATGACAGAGGGGATGGCGATCGAAATACAAACGGAAGAAATGATTGGCTCAGCAAGACGAACCTTAAGGGTTGACGACGCTCTGCCAGTGATCGCATGGATAAGGTCGTACGAATTTCTTTTTAGTCTTCCATCAACACTTGCGACACAAGCTTCGCGCAGACACTATCCCAGGTACCGCAAATGTGGATATGTTTAGGGTGTCAGCAGTTTGCTCGAATCGATGATTGGAATACAAAACTTTGCGCAGAAGGGGGGGTGTCGGCATTATCCTCCCGGTCTTCCTCGAACGCTTTGTGCCATCTTTCGTACTGTGACCTTGGAATGCGTTCCTTCCAAGCAGCACATATAACTTTATTGCGTATTGCTGTTCATGTAAACACTCCATCTCGCCATGTTACAAGGTTGAAAAACACAATTCAGGCGGAGGCACATCTATCCATTCAGACTGCTTGGGCAAATTGGCGACCGGCTCATTGAAAGAACAGATCCTTTAACGAATTTCCTTGATCCGTTTGACCTCGCTACGGTGGATAGTCGCCTCACAATATAATCATGCCCAATACTTTCATATTAAACCCTGTATATATTTGTTTGGTTGTATGAACCATTTTAAACTACTTTTTTGGCAGTCCAGAAAACTACTGTGTCCACCAATACCTCTTCATTAGGACTCTATCTTAAAAAGAAGCCCAGTAACAACCTTTAAAACCGTCCCCACAGCGTCTGATAACTTAAGAACTGGTCTCATATTTAGGGGTCAACTTTTATGGTCACACGCAGATACCTCATATTGCTCGCGGCATTATAAATATTCTAGACCTTCACATTAAGTATTCCTTTAATTGATTTCAGCAGTGACCATTCTCCCATGGAAGAGACACAATTAAAGAATTCCTGAATCACCTCAACAACATCCACCCAAAGATACAATTTACAATGGAAATGAAACAAAAAATTAAAATGAAAAGAGACACATACAAACAGATACCTGAATGCAAAATTCCATCACCACCCAGCCCAGATTCACTCCGTAGCAAAAACCCTAATCACAAGATCAAGCAGAACATAAATAATGAATTAATCCACCACGCGAAAAGCCCAAACAACAGTCAGAAAGAAGAAACCAAATACATGTCACACGCAGTCTTGCTATACATAAAAGGAACCACACACGAAATAGGAAATATACTAAGAAAATTCATCATCTGAACAGTCTACAAACCAGAAGCCCTAAGAAACCTACTCAGATGCCCGAAAGATAAAATCCCACGTGAAAACAAGAGTGTTTACAGCATTCCATGTACATACTGCAATAAATTGTATATAGGCCAAAAAAATTATAAAGTCAGTACCAGAAAAGAAGAACATATATTAATAGTAAAAAACATGATACAAATTCCTCAATTTTCCAACACATGGCAACTACGGACCACAGAATTGATTTTAACAACACGAGTATAATCACCCCGATTAACAATTACCGCGAATGAATCATTAGAGAGGCAATAGAAATCGAAAAGAATCCGCTTGATTTTAATAAAAGGGATGACGACGCTAGATTACCACCTACCTGAAATCGACGATTAAGATCAACCGGACAAAGCCACCTAATCCACTCATTAGCAACACTAATCCCCAAAATACAATTACAAAGAATACACAATCACTAATCCTCCGTAATGATGCCTTAGTCAGAGAAGGACCAATCACAAGAAGCCTAGCAAAACAAAAGATCATGAAAAAACCGCATTCAACAATCGTATCATTAGTTAAACTTCATAACTTAAAACTCCTGAAGATGGCGAATGAGATGTCGAGATTTACCAAATCTAACAACACGAGAAAGAAACCGAAAACATATAAAAACATTATTATGTAAGAAAGAACAGCTAATACTTAAAACAACCCTCGTGCTAATACACCGCCAGGCATTGAATTTTATAACTATTAGTTGCCGTCACAATTTACCATAAACACAATGTCAGATTTTAATGCCAAATAACAAATATCAGAAGTGATGCATAAAATTCAAATTGGATCTTGCGGTAGATAGTTAGGAATGTTAAAGATCTACAACAAATCACAAGTAAGGTTTTCAATAAAGTAGAGCACCGGACTATTTTCACAGTCTTAACAAACCAAAATATATTTTAATTGATAGTAGAGATATCGGATCAAGGAAGAAAGTTCGAATCTAATGTCATTAAAGAGGTATGCAAAATCGATAAATTATTTGCCATAAACTGCTTCTTGCTTTAGTTGATCACTGGGAGAAGTAGCTGAAGAAGCTTATATAAGTAGTTTAGATTCGACGGGGTCATTTGGCCATAGACAGCCTTACCGCACTTCCACCTGGTTAGATCTTTTGTACCAATACCCTACTACTAATGTTCTTAGGAATTCAAGTTTTAGGAGGGCATGCCTTGATCCATTCTGGTGTTATTACATTTGTTCCTGTTATTATTATACTTAGGTAACTTGGTACCAACATTAGAGATAATAAATAAACTAAAAGACTTTGAAAATGATTGTGGCTAATCGGAACACGTGTCAGAAAACTGTAAATAAAGACGACACTATGCAATATACCAAGCATCTTGCTTGGCCAAATTTACATGTTTGGTTCCATAAGTGTAACGCAACAAGTATCAATTATAAATATAAACGTTATTTTTACACAAGAGTTGAACATATTTTTTTTAAAGTATCCCGACTTGTGAACTGATGTACAGAATAACTACTCATTTTAGGTATCAAGTTCTTCTAAGCTAAAATTTTTTAAGTACTTCGGCTTTCTTATCGTCTTAGCATTGATTCCTGACCACTATTGGATTGTTGCAGCCAAACCATTTTGTGTACTGGTTTGTTTAGAGAAATGTATTTTCACTAAGTCACTGTTGGTGAAAACTCGAGCTTTTTACTTTGCCGCCAAATCAAACATTCCCTTTGTAAAATTGTTAGTATATAAGTAACAGAAATTTAAAATTAAAATACTACATTATTTGCGAATATACTTACTCTGACGTATGTTTCTAGAGATTCAATTGATTTGAAATTTAAAATTACTTCTATTATGAATTAATTAAAAAAATTAATAAAACGTGGATGTTTAGTGTTTTGCACTACTATAAGTATTTTACCACATCTTAACTTCACCAGGCTAATGAGTAAGGAATGAATATTTCTATTATGCTAAGTGAAACCATGAAAGCAATGCATAACGGAAATGGTTGCCTGGTGGTTAAGACACACTCCTATGTATGATAGAAATTTTATAGTCCATTTCATCATCATTATGCTGCATTGATGCATTGATTTGGAATATCTGGAAGGATTTCTTTAATATAAATTTCAAATAATCAAATATTAATAGAATAATGGATTTAATCCATATCCAGTTAGAAAATTATAAAATTATATAATTATCTCAAGTTTAGCGTTAATAATAAAGGTAGAAAACTCAACAATTGTGAAAATGAATTATTAATCAAAAAATTAAATTAAATATCATATACATATGTAACCAATATGTTGCAATTTAAATATTTTGCTAGTATCACAAATTTTCACGTTTTATGTCAAAATAGAACGAAACTAGTCACAATCAAAAGTATATATTATCAAAGAAAATAATTCCAAACCAACTTCGTAGCCAAAATGTATGACAATGTAAGAGTTTCAATTTCAACAATTAAAATAAAGAGTATTGTGGCGAATACATTTCATCATGATAATCCTTGCGGTTGTTACTGAGCGGTAATTCATAATATACAGGGTGGACCAAAAGTCCATTTAAATTTTAATCGGTAGCTGCGACGAGCAGCGACGGAGGGGTGGGGCGGAGAGGTTATGAAGCGCAAGAGCGGCCAATGGGAATTCAGTACCATGGCGTCTTTCAGCGATAAACAACGTGCGTTCTTTGTAAGCGAGTACTACCGCAACAACGATTCTTTTACTCTAGCGCAACGAAAATTTTGCCCTCATTACAACATACGGCTCCATCGATTCAATTGATTTGAAAATGGGTACAGAAGTTCGAGGAGACAGGTTCAAAAAATGAATCAACCACGATCCGGCCGACCTAGAACATCAAGAGATCGTCTATTCGTGAAAATCATGGACTCTCTACTCGGAAGCGGTCTAACGCCTTAGGTGTACCCAGAACATCTTTGATTTGTATTCTTCATATAGATTTACATTAATATCCGTACAAAATCCAAATGACACAGGAATTAAAGCCTCAAGATCACGCTCAGAGGCTCCAATTTGCAAACGAAATGTCAGAGAGTTTCACCAGCTTTACCAAAATTTTTTTCTCAGACGAGGCACACTTCCATTTAAATGGGCTTGTGAATGGGCAAAATTGCAGGTATTGGAGTGACACTAATCCTAAATTGAAGCATCAAAAACCTTTGCATTCACCCCATGGGCAGCTTTGTCAGCAAGAGGCATTATTGGTCCATAGTTTTTTAAAGATCGTCGAAGAAATGCTGTTATAGTGAATACATAGCGGTATATTGCCATGCTACAGAACTTTTTTCACCAGCGCTACAGGACTTCGATGGTTTTAATTAACGATCGTGGTTTCAGCAAGATGGGGCAACATGCCACACTTCCAATGATTCATTAAATGCTGTTCGCGAAATTTTTGGACAAAAAGTGATATCCAAAAGAGGTGCCATTAACTGGCCACCTCGTAGCCCGGACTTGTCCCCACTGGACTTCTTTCTTTGGGGAATTAAAGAAAAATATTCGATAGGAAATGCAAAATATTTCACGAAACACTTGTGAAAATTTCCGCTCCAGGTTGCAGCAGTGTCAAAATAGTCAAGATCACATATGGATGATGTAATCTTTTAAAAATAAAATCGCTATTTGTGTACTTTAATAATAAATAGATAGTTATTATCTCAGATGACTAGTTTCTTTTAAATCATTTTAATTTAATCACATTAATCACATTTTCTTATGGGACACCTAATTCTAGCCTTAATTCACGAATTATTTCTTTGGGTAGGATTGTAGTAATTCTATTAGAGATGGGAAAATATTGAAATCCTCATAAATGCATTTTTTTAATAATATTATTGTCCATTTTAAATTTTTAGCAACCGAAAAAATATATTCTACTCACCATTTTCGCAATTTTTGCAGTCGATTTATTTTTGCACATTCTTTGGCTTCAGATTTTCGTACCGCTAAAAGTAGGCAATATTTTATGAAATAAAAGGTTTGTTGATGGCAACCACCAAAGACGTCATAATATCCTAATTAGCACCCAATAGATCCTTGAGCTACTAAAATCTTAATTTTTGGCAACCGAAAAATTATATTCTACTCACCATTTTCGCAATTTTTGCAGTCGATTTATTTTTGCACACTCTTTGGCTTCAGATTTTCGTGCCGCTAAGAGTAGGCAATATTTTATGAAATAAAAGGTTTGTTGATGGCAACCATCAAAGACGTCACAATATCCTAATTAGAACCCAATAGATCTTTGAGCTACCAAAATCCGTTCTTTGGACGCTCTCCCGTTTCGAGAAAGGTGTTATTATGTGGACCACCGGACCCACAAAATCTAAACATTGTTTTACTTTAAGACTAGAAAAGTCTTGCACTAGTCACAACAATAATTTCGGAGGAGGGATTTTAGTTACTAGGAATATGACACCACCCTACTATAATCCATGAGGTTCCTTTCCTCTCTTCTCATGAAAAAAGCACGAATGCCACACAGTGGTCCTAAATGCCGGAAAGGTGGTCATAACATGAAGATGTTGACGGATTTTCTTGTATATAAGATTTTTGAAGAAGCTAATAAAAAAATCCAATAATTGTTAAAATTGCTAGAATTACTAGAATAAGGAATAAAATGTATTGTAAACTAGTCATAATATTTAAAGTACACAATTTTGTTGGAATAATACATCTCGCCGCAATCTATGTCACTTTTCCACTCAAGACTAAGCGCGAGGACTTAGCGCTCAGGCACAATTCCGCGCGACGTTGTGATATCAATTGCTCCCGAGAGCCCCATGTGCAGGTTAGACCGTTACAACCGCAGTATTTAACATGCTAGGAACCAATCTAAATAACTAGACCACAAAAAATTCAAACATTAGTTTTTAGGGAAGTTTTGCAAGAAGCTTCTGTTCGGTACAAATAGAGAGAGCGTATCTTGTAGCGAATTTGGATATATTTATTTTTTTATTCCGCTCCATATTTTAACATTACTTAAAGAGTAATCGCGGAACGTGCTAGAACACTTCGTCTACACACTACGTAAAGATTCGCAGAACGCTTCAATCGCCGTTGTCATCTTTAATGGTGGTTATTTTGTGCAGAAGAACAACAATTATGGATAAGTCGGCTGATATTTACTTGTTCCCCTCTTTCTAAAAGCTAATGCAGGATTTTAATGTAAAATCTCTCAATTGTCCAGCGTCCTATCTACTGGATTGCTCACACAACAGATCAGACCAAACACTTTCACACGCAAAGTACGACGATTAATGAACAGTGAGGCGTTAACGGATTTCTGACTGTGGAAGGTGTTAATCTGGCCGCTATTCATGGCTGAAGGATGACCGTATAGGTGAAGATTGTGTCCGCTTTCGTACAGGTAAACAAGGTAAACGACCATTTTTCTTTTTTTTTCTTGGGGACCCCTTGCGCTCCTTAACCCAAATTCGTTCTTATCTACAAATTTTGTTTTGATTATATTTGAATAAAATCATTTCACAATATGAAAACAAAAATAATATTGCATAAAGAAGGAGTTTTGAAGAATGTTTATTTCATTATAGATTAATAATAATAAAAGAAATTTAATCTAATTATTTTGCACAATATGATAAAGTGTATTTTTTTGAGATTGGCTTTGAACCTATTTCGGAATATGGTTTTGCACTATAGACATCAATATTATGAGTACAAAATAAACTTGCATTTCCTCTCCAGAAATTTCTTTGAAACTTGGATCCTTTTCACCAACTTGATTAGTTTCGTTTACAATATGTTCAGGAATTTCCTTTGTCCAAAACATTTTATAAACGTTCTCCCTAGTAAAATTTGTTATGTTTCTATTTATACCACCTACAGACTATTTACGATCACCACTCTAAGTGCCTAAGTGTAATGCGCGCATATATACGCTTATGATGCAAATGGGTTAAGGCCCGATGTTAAAAATTCTCAGTCGTCTCATTCCCTTCTGCCTACCGATTCATTTGTTCTCAGTACCGTCATAGCAAAAAATTTACATCTCCCAGGGTATGCGCCTCTGTGTCGGGTTTTCCCGAGCTACAGAACTAACACTGCAAATCGTCCGCCTTGCCAATTTTGTGGAGGAAGTCCTGGAATTCTCCGTGGCCCGTAAGTAGCCAATTTTTTCGTGCCTCCTCTTCAGCCATGGTTCCAGATCTTGAACCAGTTGCGTGGTTCATGTTTCCTGCCTCATCCTCTCCCACCGTTCATGGCACCGGGCTCTCAGCCTCTGACAGGTCTGTTTCTTCAATGCCTCCGTTAGCGATCGCGGTGTGCACCCATGATCTCATTTCTAGCAATAGATCTGGCGGCGGTGTTAATCCTAGTACCTCCGCTGCCTACGTTGATACAGACCTGTATTCCCTGAGGATAATATTTCTTTGAGAGCGGAACCGTTTCGGCGTAAAACAGCTTGGACGTAGCCAAGCTCCTCAAGTGTCTACTGGTTCCCTCTGAAGGTCCAACCACGTTTGCCATTAATCTTGCGACGACTCTCGCCGACCTTTTCGCCCCTACTATTGCTTCTTAAACCTGGGTACTGCATATGGGGTTAATCTCCATATGTATATGTTCGTGAGTTTTGTGAAGATTATATTAATTTTTTATTATTAATACGCGGTTAAATTAAATAAACAGTGAAGAAAGGAATTTAACCGCGTTTTTATTGTTAATCTCCATGGTCACCCCCAGGCACCTTAGGATCTTGGGTATCGCTATTTCCTGGGCTAGTATCCTTATTGATCTCTATGGTCACCCCAGTAACTTGAGGCTCTTGGATATCGCCGCCTTCTGACCCATGTTGTCATCAATTCGGCGTCCAGATCGGCAGCGTTCTTGGCCATTCGATTGAGCTTAAAAGGTAAATGAAATAATAAAAAGTAATTGGTGTGTCGAATTGCAAATGGCGGTGAAGTTGAATGTCAGAGTGAACAATTGCAAAAGGAACTTTGTATGGGTATCGCAACTTTACAATCTGTTTTGGTGTCAATAAAAGCTCCAGCTAAAGCGGGATAATATGCAGTGAAAGCATGCGTTGTCACCTCCCCCTAAAAGTTCAAAGCCGTAGCGTCAGCAGATTATTCGAGCACAGAAGAATAATTAACCCCAACGTGTAGTCTGAGACATTCCTAATCCTACACAGGTCTATTGAAAACAAAAGCCCGGGACTGTTCACAGAGGGTGTGGATTTGCTCAATGATAACGCCCGTTTATATGTCTCTAAAGTCACAGACTGGAACTGTTCAAGTGGGAGCAGCTCCGCCATCCACCTTACAGCCAGGAAATGTTGACCTGCGATTACAGTGTGTTTGGTCCCCTGAAAAAACACCTAAAAAGGACGACGAACTCATGGACGTTATAATGGACTGGACTTCGTCACGGCCACCCAAGCCAAAGGGCAGGGTACCTCTACACTAGAACCTGGTTGGGACCAAGGGACCAGAAAGGCCCGGCGTATAAGTGCCCTATAGGAGGTAGACCTCACTTCGAAAGGCAGTGGTATCAGGCATCACAAAAGCAAAACATTTTAGTTAAATCAGCTCTGGATAAATCCAGAATACCCTAAAGCGATCCATGCTGAGCGCGCTAGAACATGCGGCGTACTATAAAGACACGAGGGTCGGTGCGGATGGAGAGTTACCCAGAGTTAGCGAGCAAAGTAATAAGTGCGCTTACATAACATAGCGAAAGAATAACGTGATCGGTGGTCCATCACTACTATTACTAATTTATTTATTTATTACACTCTTTTTAGTAAAAAAGTTTCTTTTCTGAAAATCAACAATCTGAGTCTAAAAAATGAAACATATTACTCATTAGAACAACTACGACGTGACTAATGCTAAATCAGATACTGAATTTTACACAATTTTTGCAAACAATATAACTGCCAAATCAATTATAGTTTGATAATATTTATTTTTACCAAAGTTAGGTTAGGTTAGGTTGGTGTGGCAGCACCACGAAGAGGTGCACACTTAGGCCTAGATAGGCCCGTTGTGATACCAATTACCCTTTCCTGAGTTCTTATGGGAACCATTTGGAGCCATTTATGAATCTGGCTATGCTTCTGGCATCGATTGTCTCGATGTCAAAGAGCCCATTCATAAAGGAACGGCCTAGGGAGGAATCTCTTATTCCGGCCAGCGCGGGACATTGACAGAGGTAGTGGAGTACGTTTTCCTCCTCCTCTTCGTCGAGGCACCCTCTACAAAAGTCGTTGTGGGCTATTCCTAACCTTTCTGCGTGTTTGCCAATGGGGCAGTGTCCCGTGATGACTCCCACTGTTAGCGCAATGTCATGTCTCTTTAATGAGATGATGCCATCGCTTCTTTTGCTGTTGCAGCGTGGCCAAATCTGCCTTGCTGTGCTACAGCTGCTCTCATTCATCCACCTTTTGTTTGTTAGGTTTAGGATGATATTGCTTAGGATTTCCTTGCTAGTCGCTAAGGGAATTCCTGGGTGATGGTTTATTGAGGACGAGTGAAGCTTCGTTCCATTCTTAGCCAGCTCATCCGCTGTGTCATTGCCCGGGTTGTTGCTGTGGCTAGGCACCCAGATGAGTTGAGCGTTTGTCTGTGTTGCCAGTTCATTTAGTGATTTCCGGCAATCAGATACCACTTTTGAGGTGCTACTCACACCTGTTAGAGCCCTGATTGCCGCTTGGCTATCAGTGTAAATGTGGACCCGGTTTGCGTTTGTCTATTGGTCCTTAGCCATTCTACTGCAGTATTTATGGCGATTACTTCTGCCTGTAGCACACTACAGTAGTCTGGTAGTCTGAAGGATAGTCGGATCTTCAGGTCTTCGGAGAAGACTGCTCCCCCAACTTTTGTGTCCTGCTTAGAACCGTCCGTGAAGACGTGTAGTGTCCCTGCTTCATTTTCTTTGTCCACCGCCCAGTCCTCCTTGGTAGGGATCTGGGAGGAGAACTTGTTATGAAATGCAGGGATCGGTAGACAGCGGTCAATATTCTTAGGGACACCGGGGAATTCTTTGAGAATTCTTGTGTGTCCCCGCGTATTAGTTGTGAGTCGGCAGATTGAGTTCAGTCTTAATGCTGTTGTTAGCGCAATCTGCTTGCCGAGGAGATCCACAGGGGTCAGATTGAGGATTGTTTCCAGTGCTTTCGTGGGACATGTCCTAATAGCTCCTGTAATCATCAGGGTTGCCATCCTTTGGACCGTCCCAAATGCTTGCTGGTGAACCTTTTTGTCCAAAGCAGTCCACCATATGAATACGCCGTAGTAGAGTATTGGCCTTACTACTGCCTTGTAGAGCCAGTAGGTGATGTTGGGTTTCATGCCCCATTTTTTGCCTACCGTCTTTTTGCAAGAGTACAGCGCCACGGTGGCTTTCCGTACTCTTTCCTGGATATTAGGTTTCCAACTGAGCTTTCGGTCCAGTATGATACCTAAATACTTAGCCTGTTCTTTTATCTCCAATTCTACTCCCATTAAGATGGGGGGTTTACCAAAGTTACAAAATTAAATTAATTTAAAATATGATTTTTTTATACCTGATAATTCATTGAATTTCGGATCTACTAACTATATTAAAATATTTTATCGATTAAAAAGAATAGTATTAGCGATATCGATTGTAATTAAAATTAATTCGTGATTTTATGCGAAACATAAAAAAAGTCATAATAAAGGAGTATTTTAATTATTATCTGTTGTTGGTTTAGTATTAAAAGTGATATTATTTATGCTCTTAAAACGTTACTGTTATCCATATGTACATAGGATATCACTAATGTACATTTCTATATAGGTATTTATTTGCGTGTATTAGTTCCCACAACATTCAACGCGCTTACAGTGGTTAGCTTTGATATACTGTTTGTCTTTATTGTTCATAGAGTACAGAGTTTGAAGCAATCAAATATCGCCCACGGAAGCTTAATTGTTTTGCGAGTGCGGATATTGTGGAACAGAAGTTTCGAATATCATTGTATTATAACGTAATAATTATAAGGTCAGTTATAAATAAACATTATTTTTAGACAATTCAAAATTTAGAATTGTAATAGATCATATTTTCGGTTATATTATTAATATAAATGTAGAGGCATTACATTAAAATTACAATTATTGATCAACTAAAAATTACTAAGGCATACAGAAAGTTAATTGTTATATGAAGTATTGTTTAAAATTCTGAAATTTGCAGAATGTCTACGAGGGTTGCTCTTTATATTTCGGTAATGGACGATCCAGATCCCTAACGTAAGATTAAACACTTGTTTTACTAAAACAAAACCAAGTGTTGAATTAAACTTATAGTTAACATAAAAATGTTTCACTACGGGTTAAGTGAGAATTTAATTCATCGTATGTATAAGGTTCGACGTTTTGTCTGTAGAGTGGCCATTCATGTTGTTTACAGTGGCATGCAGCCAAGAAATGGAATTTAATCGTGGCCGTAGTTAGCTTGTTGATGAATTTCTCGAAGGTCGTCCGAAATCGGTTGTTGTTCCACATTTTTGGGTGAACTAATATTGCAAAATCATCATTAGACTTATCTTGAGATAGAGGCTTTCTTAGGTATTAGTGTACTGAAGAAAACTATTTTAATAAATTTCAAATTATATTTTTTAAATTTTAAACTTTTTACTTCCAAACAAATCAATAAATAATCAACTATAATCACCTTGTACGACCTAATAAATATTTCAACAAGATCGCCATTTATAATTCAAGCGTAGTGGACGGTGTTAATTCTAATAACTATATAAATGTTTTCGAAAAAAGGCAAATTAGAATATTCCTTAATAATTAGATTAACTACCCGTGTATATAATAAACATATCGTCAATACGAAAAAAGTGCTGCAGAAACCGATAAATTAAATTATGGACCAACGTATCATTCAAAAGTTTATATCGCCATGGTCAGTAATTCTAGTGTTGACTCTGAAGATGAGTTGCAAATTACGAAGCGTAGACTAGTCGTAACTGTATAAAATAAGCGTATTTGCCTTGCGAGACAGAACTTCAGAAAACTATTTGAGTGTGGAAGTCTTTTAACGATAGTCGATCACTGCGGTCTACGCATTAAATTCCCAGGTATCAAAACTTGATGAAGATTTAAATACGTTCGTACTGCTAAGCAAAAGACATACATAATTCCTATTACTTTTTTAATAGACCCTGTATCTGTATATTGGGTGTGTAAGATAATGAAGGTCCTGAGCTTAACAAATATCGATTGAAATGAAGATCTTAAATTTTATGACTTCATACCGCTTAGCAAAATGACAGATCTGTATATTAGAACAATTAAATCGTAAATGTTTTGTGAAGGAAGCGACCTGAAGTGAGCAAATTAACACTTTCTCTCTAAATCATTTAGATGTTTCTGAAAAAAGTGGACCAGTCACAGCTTTAGAAAAATATTCCATACAATTTAAGCAACCACTGCAGAATAAGATACGTATGTCTTCCTTGCGAAAGAAGACAGATGAGTTAAATTATAGACTGAAGGAGTATTTCAAAATATAAGGCTTAGATTAGAGTAACAGTATAAAATAAAAGTGTTTCTTATGCAAAAAAATATAGACATGTATGAATTAAGTGATTCAAAGTGCTTCATTACTATGTGCTGTCGTGGTTATGGTTCTGATTAGAGTTTTCATATTATTTAAGGTGGTCTAGAAGCAACAGTATAAAATAAACATGCTTCTCACCTAAAAAAAACTTCAAAAACAAATTAATTAATGACGAACTAAAGTATCATTCAAAATCTTTATCACCATGGCCAGTTTCTGTGGTTCTGAAGAAGGATTACGAATTATTCTAGACTAGCTGCAACAATATTGACTACTTAAAAAGTATAATTTAACACCCTATTTTTGGGTTAATAGATGTCAAAGGCTTGTACCAATAAATCTACAACAATACGTGAGGAAATTCATCAAGAAAATTCAACACCACTTATGCCAAATGAATTTGGTCGTGCGAGAAACGTAGGCCATTCTATGAAGGGTTTGAAGCTTCTTTTGTGGCATTACTTGGTTAGTCTTGACCCAAAACACTACTGAGACTTATGTAATAATGGATTTTATTACCATAATGTACAGCCAATGTATTGTTTTGGGCTTCAGTCCCTATAATCTGCCAAAGAGCCTGTGGCATAGACACAGTACCGCTGTAGCTTTGCGGATTGTATTTTCTATGTGAGCATTGCAATTAAGTTGCGGTTTTCTAGTACGGTCTTGATCTATCTTATTTTAACTATGTCGATGCCCTTCTTGATGGTCCCTTTTCCACGGTTTTATAGGTTGTGTTTTTAAACTCCCCTTCAATATACACGAAAATACCTAGCAGTCTCCTTGTGCTGCAGTGAAGCTTCTATGCCAGGTTGATAGGCAAACTTCTGCCTATGGAGCGAATTTGCCTCTAGGGTACTTCTCCTTATATCGATGTATATAATTTTCTCCATGATTTTTAGGAGAAATGAGTTAAAGCTAATTGGGCGGAAGGATTAGTCCTTATAGGGTGGCCGTCGACTCGCTTTGGGGATAAATATCACTCTAGCCTCATTCCATTTCATTCGAATATAGCCTAGCGTAAATCTAGATTTGTAAACTGTATGCAGGTATGGGGCTATTATATCTAGCCCCTGCCGCAACAGCGCATGGAATATTCCATCTGAGACTGGTTCTTTGAAGGGTTTAAAGCTACCAACTGTCTAATTCTGCCTTTGACAAAGCTGGATAGATCGAGTAGCCCAATGGATTCGCAGCTGGTCCAAAGCCAGGATAAAAGAGGACGGTTTGCAAGCGAGCCCAGTGATCTGCTTGGAAGAAAAACACAGTGATCAAAGTACCAACAACCTAGCCTCGGATAGAACGGAAATAACAGACGACGACTTGGCAAGGAAAAGAACTAAACGAATTCGGAAACACAAAGTACTAACAATCGGATAGTTTCTCATGTAGCACGTGTGGTGAAACATTTTGTAATATAGAAATAAGACAATTTACACTTGGTTTGTTTCACTGTTTATTTATTTAATCTGACTAGTTTCGGCAATTATGTCATTATCAAAGAATGAAATACAGAGATGTTGTATTGTTATATATATACTTCCAGTCAGGTAATAAGGGATGTCATAATCGGGGAGTTCCAAATCTCTTCATTATCATTTACGACAAATTTCCCGGATTTTAGAAATAAACAAAGCCATAAAATCCGGGAAATTTGTCGTAAATGATAATGAAGAGATTTGGAACTCCCCGATTATGACATCCCTTATTACCTGACTGGAAGTATATATATAACAATACAATATCTCTGTATTTCATTCTTTGATAATGACATAATTGTCGAAACTAGTCAGATTAAATAAATAAACAGTGAAACAAACCAAGTGTAAATTGTCTTATTTCTATATCAGAAAATCCTTCTAAATACACAAGATCGACATCCGCGCACTCTCGAAAACTAAGAGGAAAAGAAAAGGAAACACTAAGTATTTCCCTATATACAGCGGTAAGGATAGAAAGGATCGATCAGCGTCAGGTGTTGGAATGCTACTGCACGAAAAATTCGAAACCAACATCAGCGACACAAAATACACTAACGAAAAAATCTTACAAATCATAGTACAACGCTGAGGTACAGCATCGACACATCTAATCAGCGCATATGCTTCCAACTTTACTAAATCCAGGAAGAAAGTGGATGCCTTCTGTCAGAACGCAGTGGATAACATTACCATTCATGACGATGTATTCATCCTTGGAAACATGAACGTTAGAATCGAGAGCGAAGTAATACCTGGCGTAAAGAATCGATACAATAAAGAAAATAAAAACGACAATGGCAAACAACTAATACAGCTATGCGCGCAAAACGAACTGAGAATAAACAATGCCTTCTTTCCACACAAGCCGGAACACAAATTTATCTTCGAGAACACACGAGATCAAATGGCGGAACCAACCACAGCCTCATACTGCCACCCTATCACAAAAAGGAGAACCAACCAAATCAAAGTATGAAGAATACAAGAAAAGGATGAAGTAGAAACTGCATGGGAAAAACTAAAAGCTAAAATGATATAAGCCGCGGACGCTGCACTCAGAAGAAGATGCGAATATAGAACCGTAGTTCTCCCATGAGGTCAAGAAGGTGGCCGAAGAAAAATGGAAGTTATATCTACAATATAGAGCAAAATCAATCACGTACGATGAATGTAAGCTTAACAAGACAAGAAAGAACAAAAAAAAAACAACGAAATCCAGACAATCAAAACGGCTTACTGGGAAAATTTTTCAAAATATATAGAATATGGCCTCAAAGTAGGGCAAGAGAAAGTATAGAACATACCCAAAAACCGGAAGAAATAAGTAAACGAATATCTACAAATAGCGAAGAACACGATCGACGATTGGGAGAGATACTATCGGGAACTATGCTGCAAAGATGATAACAACGTCATTGAAACGAAACATGAGGATAGCAGTTCATATCAACTTGCCAACAAACTAAAATATAGGAAGTTTCACTAGCCACTATATCATCGAGAAAGCCATAGAATTGATGTCATAATGGCCCTGACTCATCGAAACCAGAGCAGAAAATACCGCAACGATACGACTCATGAGAACAACGGAGATGAGAACCCTAAGATGCATGGTAAGATGCAGTCTACGGGACCACATAAGAAGCAAAGTACGGCATTCAAGACGTAATAAGATGGGCCTGAATAAGAAGGCGGGAGTAGAGAGACGACGTGGACAAAATCTATAAAACTCGACTGCCAAAAATTGCAAGAACGGGGTTACCGAGGTCAAAAAGACCCCCGGGAAGACCACCAACAAGATGGTATGAGAGCTGAAGCTCAGCGTCCCAACTACAATAAATGTTTCAGAAATAACTAAATCCAATCCTAGTTAAAGAGGAAGAAGAACTGCCTATTCAATTTTTTTTTGTAAAGAGTTTACAAGCCTTGTTTTTGTCTTCTCAGGTAGGTGAAAATACGCGTCCTTCTATAGTTTGAGTAGTGTTTTCTTGGGAGTTCACAAATGTTGAGTCTGGAAAGTACATAGTGAGCAGCACATTGAGACTTTCCTTAAGCCCTGCTGTTGGGGTTGTATCACTAACTTCCTTATAGAATCTATGTTTTCCTATTATATATACTTTACGAATAAATAAATGAAGTATAGAAATGAAACACACTAATAACTTTGTATAACACGAAATTTATTTTTGTGACTCGAGTTTCGGTAACTGCACGTACCATTTTCAAACATAAATAATTTAAAAAAACGATTGTACGGGTATAAATAGTTTACATGAGCGCATTAAAAATAGGGTTGTGTACAGGGTCTAGCTGGTCGTTTAGAATTGGACTTTCCGGATTAGCGCGTATTTTCTGGATTTCCAGGGATTCCAACAAATCCATCTTGGGGCCTTTCTTAGTAATATGTAATATTGAGACTACATCGTCGCCAAAAGGGTGTTTTTCTTGTAGAAGATGTGCAGCGAAAGTAGATTTATCCTCTTGCATTAACCGGAAAGATCGATGATGTTATTTTAACCTCGACCAGTTTGGCCGATATATACTTTTTTACACTGCGGACAAGTTAATTTATATATTCCCGATTTGTCATGTGCGGGCGATTTTTCTTTTTGGTTAAAAATACAACATTTTAATTTAGATGATGGTTTATATGCAATATAAATATCATGTTTCTTTAGTACGTTACCAATTTGCGAACTAACCGCACCAAAAGAGACCGAAACTAACAAAAACATTAATTTTCTAGACCTTTCCATTACTAAAACCAATAATAAATTAACTTTCAACATCTTTCATAAACCCTCGTGTGTTTCATTTCTATCCAACATATAAAACAAAGTAGAAGCCTTCAACATCAACAATAAATGAAGTATAATTAAAAAATTCTTTCATTAATTTTGGAAAGACACAATAAAAATCACTTTATTAAAATTAATAAACCAATGAATACGACTAATAGAAATGATAATAGCCATCATTTAATTATATGTCACCAATTAAGAATGTTATAAATTTTGAACACAAGTATTTTTTATTTTTCGCAGAATACCACCATCTATGGATAATTCCTGGCGATACGGCTCTTTCCTTGTAGCATTCACCCTACAGTTAAGCATTTATTGCATGGGAGGAACCATGCTGATGGAACAGGTAGTTACTGGAATAGATACATATATATATTTAAAATCATCCCAAGGTTGTAAACCGTTACTTAGTACATTTCAGCGAATATATATATATATATATATATATATATATATATATATATATATATGTACATTGTCAATTTTTGGCTTTAATCTTCGAATTTGCAAGTTTTGATGGTTCTGAAAAGAACCGATTTGCAACGTTTCGACCAAGTCGCATTGGTCTTCTTCAGGCGGTGTTCGATGGGGAACTGCGATCGTGCTAAGTGGAACTGCGCTATTTATACCTGCGGTGTTGGCGGTTGACGTTTGGCGGCGCGTGTGCAGCTTCTTGTAATAGGGCCGGTCGGATTAACCGGGATTACGTTGGTGGTACCTGTGGGGATTGAAATCTGTGGAGCGGGTGAAGAGATATGCATTTTACATAAAATGGATTTCCAAGTGGGGGGTAGTCGTTGGGCGTCGTCGCGTTTATTGAGATTATCGGTGTGTTTTTCTATTTCAATTGCCTCGCGGATAATCCTTTTCGTGAAATGGTCTAATGCTGCGATGGAAGTCGTGTGGTCGAAGATTAAAGCCGAACATTGACAATGTACAAAAATAATCTTCGCGAAACTATCCGCACCAACATATATATATATATATATATATATATATATATATATATATATATATATATATATATATATATATATATTCTAAAGATTCTACAGTTAACCCAAATCAATAAACTTCCTGTAGCGAATTATTCAAAGTTAAGCTTTAATTTTTTTCAGAGCATTAGTGTAAGCGACGCAGCTTTTCACGCCAACTGGTGGGCCAGAACGCAACCAAACGTTAGAAGATCATTAGCCTTGATGATACAAAGAGCCAATCGACCCGGAGTATTGGATATTGGTGGGGTAATACCGATGAACTTGGAATTATTACCAGAGGTATAGAGAAGTATATATAATTGTTTTACTTATTAACTTCAGTACTTTTCAGATTGTAAAAACAGCATTTTCATTTTTTACATTGATGGATAATATCAAAGTTGAAGATAATAATAAGTAATATTATTTGATATAATTAAACAACAGAACATGTTGTGCAAACTCACACTTAAATATTTAAATCACACACAATAACGATAAAATAAGCAATTGAAAGTGTTTTGATTAGACACCTATAGCATAGTGGTAAAAAACATAGAAAATCGTTATTTTTTCCTACACAGTTTTAGATGTTTCATAATTCTTATGATGCACTTATTTCTGTAACTATCATCATAAAACTTAATGTTGATTATAAAATTCCCTGAAAACGATGATGGGGAATAATCAAAACCAGACAAAAGGATGATACTTGAAATATCAAGTACCTTATTGTCCATTGCTGGTATTCATCCTCACAACCTAAACAAATTTGCTAATTTGAAATCAGCAGCTACATGTTTCTTGATGATATCGATGTCCTTTTTATCTATACTAGAAGTAGTAGTTAGCTGGAAGTCAATCGAATCACTGGGAAAGGCAGAAATTGTTCCAGTATATTTAAAGGTAATTTATTAATTTTTCACAATAAAAAGTATTAAGCTTTAAGTAGTTGTTTCAACAAGTCATTTTTTTTGTAAATACGTTTCATAATACTGCACCTGCAACTCAATCTTAAATTTACACATTTAATTTGCAGTTGTTTTTTTTATAGGTTTCAATTTACATAAAAAAAACATTTGTATTGTTTAAAATGTTTAAAAGCATTAATATTTTAACCACACGAACTAAATTACATTTAATTTTAGAATTCTATAACCTTAATTAGATACGAATTTACCAAAAATCACTGGAGGAACTTATCTTGAGATGGAGGCATCTTTGGGCATTATTTTCATGCTCTAAAGTCAAAATCCGAATTTTACTTATCAAATCAATAAATAAAAGAATTATAATCACCTTGTGCGGCGTAATAAATATTTCAACGAGATCGGCATTTATAATTCAAAATTCGTTTCCTTGCGCGCACATAATTTATTTCAATTAAATGTGATTTATGTAGAATAAAAAATTGCGTTGCAATTATAGAAATTTCTTGAATGTTACAAAAAGTTATTTCATTGCAGTAACTGTTCGAAATATGAACGTGTTTAAATTCGCGAATGGGATGCTATCTATAGCGGGTATGCAGCCAAAAAATCAAAATTGGTTTTCGAAGGCTAGAATAGCTTTAACGTTTGTTCTCCTGACGTCGATAACAGTTTTAACAGCTATAGATATCATCGTTACGTGGGAAGATGTTGAAACACTGGGTAAAGCGGATATGTTTCCTTTATACTTAAAGGTATTTACACATCACAATATTAGAGTTATTGTTAGTGAAACTAATTCATAAACCTAGAAGATCAATTTTTGGTTTGGAATATAATTAATAATAAATCAATATTCTTTTTAGAGTTCCCTGACTGTAGTAAGTTATATTGTCCATTTTAAAGATTGGATGCAAATTTTTAAAGATATAGACAGTCAATTTTGGAATTTTGATGGATTTGATTCTGAATTTCGTTCGACAGTCAAAAAATTTAGAACGATGACCAGCAATTACTTACTCTACTATCTTATAGCAGCTGTTGTATTATCAGCGGCATACATTATACAACCAACATTTTCGGGCGAATTGCCATTTTCCATCTATCCGTTATGTGACATAACAGGCAAATTTTGTTATGTGACTCTTTACGTATTGGAGTTAGTGTGCAGTCTGTTTAATGCATCTGCTGCCATTGGCTTAGATTCAGTGTTCGTCTATTTAGTTCAACGTGTGCATGGTGAGTTTGAAGCCATAAAATACTCCCTCAGAAATATGGATTGTGA
Source organism: Ontholestes murinus (assembly GCA_963969525.1). NCBI lineage: Eukaryota > Metazoa > Arthropoda > Insecta > Coleoptera > Staphylinidae > Ontholestes > Ontholestes murinus. Next base: position 69,631,034 of record OZ018388.1, read on the forward strand.
TAACGAGATCGCTATAGTCGAAAATGATATTCGAGTACTTGTGGAGCACCATGAAATCGTGTTAAAGTTAGTAACATAATGTAATGAGTGTATTGCAAACATTTACAATTTTTCGCGTTTTAGAATAATGGGCAGTATGAGGAAGGTACTGAGTAGTGTTTTTATATTTCAATACTGGCTGAGCATGGGTTCAATAACTATAGGATTTTTTCTAATGAATGTAAATGGGTAAGTATAATACATTTGTTTAATCAAATTTAGTACAAAAGGATACTTTACTGATTATTTACTGAAACGACCAAACTATAATCAAATAGGATTAAATTTTTGCTGTAATTCTTAGATAATAGGTCACTATTAGCTATTTAATGTTATCTGAGGACATTAGGACCGATGTTATTAGATATTTAAGGGTGTCCAAGAACATTAGGACCGATTTATTGATTCTTCAAGGTTATTTATGATCATTCGACGTTATTTAAAAGTTATTTAAGATCGCCTGATTATCATTAAAGGTCTTTTAACAATCGTTTAAGGTTATCCAACGTTCTTTAAGGTCACCCAGCATTAATTAGATCTTATCTATGGTTACCCAAGAACATTTCAAATAATTTAGTCAATCCTTCAAGGCTGTTTTAATCGTCCAACAGTTGATAAGGGTCATATAAGATCGTTGAAGTTCTTTAAACGGTCACTCAAGATCATCGTCACCTAGCGGGTACTATTACCTATTTAAGATAATCCAAGGACATTTAAATCAATCAAGGTTATTTATGATCATCAGACGTTAATTAAGGTCGCCTGATTATCATTGAAGGTCGTTTAACAATCATTAATTAGCTATAGTTCAAGGTTGTTTAAAATCAATTTAAGGTCCTTTAGCGTTCTTTAAGGTCATTCAGTAGCCATTTAGAGGCTATTTAAGGCTATCTAAGACTCTTTAAACAGCCAGTGTTCTCTAAGGTCACTCAGCGGCCACTAGAGGCTATCTAAAGTTGTCCAAGAACATTTCAATCAATTTAGATGGTAGAAAACACGATATCAATTCATTCGTAGAAACATTTCTAAACTTGCTTCCTAGAAAAGAGATAAATTAGGCTAAAGCTTTTGCTAATAATTTGTTCTAAGTCAAGTGATAATGATTACTTAATCTCTAAAGGTCAGGCATTTGTAAAATCTAAAGATAATGGACTGATCATCCAGCTAGCTTTGATTATCTCAATAAGTTTGTTAAATAGAAAACTTGCAAAACTATAGTCACCAATAAAATATAACATGTTTTCTTTAAACGGTCACTATTACCTATTTAACATAATCCAAGGACATTTAAATGAATCAAGGTTATTTATGATCATCAGACATTAATTAAGGTCGCCTGATTATCATTGAAGGTCTTTTAACAATCATTAATTAGCTATTAAGGTTACCCAAGGGTATTAAGATCAATGTATCGATCCTTAAAGGTTTTTTATGATCATCTGATAGTAATTAAAGGTTACTTAACATCTCCTGATGATCATTGACGGTCTTTCAACAGTCATCCAAAGTCATCCACCGTTCTTAAAATCATCCAGCGATCAGAAGAGGCTACCTAAAGTAATACACAAACATTGGAATCAATTTAGTCGATCCTTTAAGGATGTTTAAGATTATTCAACAGTCGTTAGGGGTTCTGATTTAAGGTCATATAGAGTTATTAAGACCACCGAACAGTCATTATTAGCTATTTAAGTTTATTCATGGACATATAACTCAATTTTCGATCCTTCAATTTTGAGACCATTCAATGGTCATTCAGTTTTTTAACTTTTCTCAATAAATATTCAAGGTCATCCAGCATTATTAAAAATCACTCATCGGTTATTAGTTATTTTAGTTTATTTGTTGACATATAAATAAATCAATTCCTTCAACAGGTCCTCTAGCATTCTTTAAGGTCATCCAGTGTTCATTTAGAGGCCATTTAAAGCTATCTAAGACTCTTTAAACAGCTAGTGTTCTCTAAGATCACTCAGGGCCACTAGAGCGTATCTAAAGTTGTCCAAGAACATTTCAATCAAATTAGATGGTAGACAACAAAGCTCTAAGCTATACTAGCATTTCTACATCGATGTCAAAGACTGTAAGTATCGATACACCGGAACTTACTTTAAATAACTCTTCCTGTTTTATTAAGGTTGAGGTTAAATACTTAATTTTGATAATTTCTGGTCAAATGCTATATGTAGGAGAATCCTGGCTAGACAGAGTTATCAACAATGCGGTGATGGAATGAATAAAGAAGGACTTGGAAGTAGTAAAGAAATGAGACCAAGTATCGCCTTCTAAAATCTGTTCTTCAAGGAAGAGTCTGTAGTAGAAGAGGGCCAGGAAGAAAAATTCTTAAGAACATGGTTTTCAAAAACTACTACCGAACTATTCAGCCGTGAAAAAAGTAATCATAAGGGTAGTCGCTAATTTTCGGTACGAATAGGTGCCCGAAAAAGAAGAAGAAAAGCATTTACCAAGTTTCGCTCTAGAATTAATGATATTTATTTAATCAATACCAAATCAAATGAAGGGTATTCGACATAATAAAGCCTAATTACTTTAAAATGATCTAAATGCCACAACTTACCTATGCAACATTTATATAAAGTTATTGCAGACCATCTCAAAAAGCTATTAAAATATCGAAGGTTGGGATAATATATGTCTAAACCGAAGATGTTATAGATTAATAGCACAGACAAAAGGAATAATTAGGGTGGTCTTCTTCGGATTAAAAGGATGAGAGAAATAATTATTTATTTGTGTTTCCATTGTTTCTATCTGATGAGAATTGTTTACGACAAAAATAATATATGCGGAAATGTTGATAAGATACAAATCAGGTGTGATTTTTGTTATGTCTAGAGTTATTAAAAGAAAAAAAATAAAGACATGCTGTTTGTGTGTTTAATGTGGGATTAAAATGTAACGATGTGTTCAGATATATCTAAGTGCTTCCATATATATTCCACCCACCCACCGTACATATTTTTTAACTTTTATCAACGATTTTAGATGCGGAATTGTAAGGTATTTCTATTCAGTATGTGAAAAAATAATTTCTGAGTGACTTGCTATTTTGTAACACGCAAATTACTTTTGTATCATTCAATGTCTGTCGAAGTATTAGCTAGAGAAGTAGTTGTTTCAAACGTGGTTTGTTTCTTGTAGTCTTAATAAGACTCATTTGTTGTAGATTTTACGAAATATATTCCTGTTTTTTCTAATTATTAATTACATTTTTAACAAAATTACTCTTTTGATACCTCCTAATCGTCTTAAAGTAAAACCAATATATGGCAACGATTAAATTTCATCATTCAATAATTGCGCATGAGTTGTAGCGAAACCCCTCACATTTATTTTTAACCTCATGTCGCATCTAGGATCGTTTCCGAAATTGTGGAAAATGCAAAGTCAAGAAGTATAGTTAAATTGCCTTGTTGAGCAACTTCTCCAAGGTGTTTGAACGTTTTGAAGGTTGTGTTTTCACCTTTAATATCCACGAAAATAAATTGCAATCTTCTTGTGCTGAAGTGAAGCTCCTATGTCTGTGGATTTGCCAGGTTAATAGGCAAACTACTACCTATAGAGCGGATTTGCCTCTAGACACTGTTACTTATATCATCGTCTACCATTTTCTCTATGATTTAATGCTAATTGGGAGGTAGGATTTGGCCTTATCGGTTGGGATGCTTTGGGGATAGATAAGACACTAGCCTCTTTACATTCCATTGGAATATAGCTAAGCGTAAAGCTAGCTTTGTAAACTGTTTGTAAGTAGGGGGCTATTATAACCAGCCCTTGCTGCAGCAGTGCATTGAAGAGAAATCTGTCTGGGCCTTAAGTTATAAAGGATTTAAAGCTATCATCTGCCTCTTCAGTGTATTTCCTTTGGTAATGAGTTTACCAGTCTTGATTTTGCTTTCGCTAGTAGGTAGGAACATGCTTATTTCTGTAGATTCGGCAGTGTTCAGAGTTCACAGATGTTGAGCCTAGGAAATGCATCTTTAGCAGCACATTAAGACTTTTCTTAAGCCCCTATGCAAACCCATCAGCTCTTTTTATTAGCCCGATGCTGAATTTGTGCAGCCTGGCGTTAGGGTTTTGTCAGTAACTCCCTTACACAACCTTCTCCATATTTTCCTATTATACGTACTTTACGAATAAACAAAAAAAAGTACAATTAAAAATTTTATTCAAATCTTGCATTCATTTTTTCCAATTAAGAATGTTATAAATTTTGAACATAAGTACTTTTTATTTTTCGCAGAATACCACCATCTATGAGTAATTCCTGGCGATACGGCTCTTTCCTTATAGCATTTACCCTACAGTTAAGCATTTATTGCATGGGAGGAACCATGCTGATGGAACAGGTAGTTACTTGAGTAGATACATACTTAAAAAAATATCCGTACGTTTTAGACCGTTACTGTATATTTTCTAAAGTTTGTTACAGTTAACACAAATCAATAAACTTACCAATAAGTTACTGTGTTAATTTTTTAGTATAAATTATTATTATAAATATTACATCTTTATGATGTATTATTTGTGTAGCGAATTATTAAAAGTTAAGCTTTGAAATTTTTCAGAGCCTTAGTGTAAGCGACGCCGCTTTTCACGTCAACTGGTGGGCCAGAACGCAACCAACCATTAGAAGATCTTTAGCCTTGATGATACAAAGAGCTAATCGACCCGGAGTATTGGTTATCGGTGGGGTAATACCGATGAACTTGGAATTATTACCAGAAGTATAGAGAAGTATATATAATTGTTTTACTTATTAACTCCAGTACTTTTCAGATTGTAAAAACAGCATTTTCATTTTTTACATTGATGGACAATGTCAAAGTTGAAGATAATGATAAGTAATATTATCTGAAATAATCAAACAACAAAGCAATTTAGTGCAAACTCACTCAAATATATTAATCATACACAATAACGATAATATGAGCAATTAAAAGTGTTTTGATCATTCACCTATAGCACAGTGTTAAATGTTTCTGTATTATTTTTAATAAATAAAGTCAAATTGCTTTTAGACCTAATTACAGTTGTACTACTACGTTATTAGATATTGCTGACGATAATATTTGAGTAATTGTTGATGGATAATAAACATACTATTTGTCTACATCAAGATACATCAAGAGATTTAATACTATACAAGAAAGAAATTCTATAGACTTAAAGTACCATTGTATGGAGTGCAGTTTAACACGAGGTTTTCGATATTTACTAAGAGCAGTGACATCCTATTTTGCTAGTTTGCTGCCTGGTTAATATTCATAAAATATGTTTGGGATGCAATATCTTAAGTCGACTATAAGGTCTGGTATCAAATATTTCTTGATGTAATTATCGAAGAATGTAGACGGCCGTGTCTTTAGCCAATTGCTTACAAACGATTCTAAATCTAATCTAATAAGAAGTATGCCTTTTCTGTTCCAAAAATTAATTGCAAGTACTTTTCCCGCAGACAGACGGGTTTTAGCTTTTCGAGGTGATGCTTCTTCAGGTTGTCTCCACTCCACGTTTACTTATTTAAATTCTGGGGTGTAATGATATATCCACGTCTCATCACAAGTGACAATGTGACTTAAAAAATTAACACCCCCTCTAGATATCGCGCCAAAAGCCTTCCACAGACAGCAAGACGGTTCGCTTCGTGATCTACCGTCAGTAGACATGGTACTCATCTTACCTACAATTTTTGGTAACCCAACTCATTGGAAATGACTTATTGAGCACTCCCGTGCGATATTCTTACCTCTGTAGCAATTTCGTATACTGCATCGCCTATTAGTTTTAATCAGCTTACGGATAGCACGAATGTTTGCCTTAGCAATGCTTATTCGCGGTCGACTTACGTTTTCTAACGTTGTGCTGCCACTTATTTTTTTTGCATTCGTAGACTTGACTATTCCGAAGCGTATTATCAGCGAATTGTACAGCTTTTCGATGAAAAAATTCGGAAGATTTTTCGCCTACGCTAAAAAAATAATGATGATACGTTGCTTAACAGACGTAAGTATCTAGTGCTCTGACATGGTACTTAAACCAAATCGGCGTCCTCCCCTCTCCTTGACAATCACCACAAACACATTCAGCGGTACCGCACATAACACTTCACCTCAGCAATGCTTGTTGGCGGTCGGCGTGCAAGATTTACGATTTCTAGCGTTGTGCGACCACTTAAAAAGCGTATTATCAACGAACTGTGCATTTAGTAGACGAAAATTTACGGTAGATTTTACGACTTCCCGCGCCTAGAATTTAATGATGATGCATTTAATGATGATGAGATGTATGTATCTCGTGCTCAGACATGGTGCTACTGGCAGCAATAAGCATTAGTGAACCAAATCGACGCCCTCTTCTCTCATTGACAATCACCTCAAACTCATTCACCAATACCGCGTATAACACCTCTCTTACCGACCGACAAATAAGAAATTTCGGTTTATATTTGATCAACCCTCGTATGATATACTTCTTTTATTTCTAATTTTATGTGACCCGTTTTCATCTTTTGTTTACTGCTATTTATTGTGTATCATTTCTTGTTTATCATCTGTTGTATACTTTTGATTTCGCACCTCAGTTCAACTGATACCTACTCTCTTCTTTTTTTTTACTTCTTTCTTTTTTAAATTGTGTTTTGTCACCCCATTTTACTTTTTTGTTATCTGACATTTATCATCTATCGTCTACCTCCTCTCATCCTTTTTACTTTGAGTGTATTTTGTTTGTTATTACCTGTATCTATTATATATAACTGTATAATTTTTGAATTTACGTGATTATTTACAACAAATAAAAACACTAATACTCCTTACATTACTTATTTTAATAAGTGAAGCGAGGAGAAACAGTGTTTTTTTTGTTGTTATCTATTATATACACTCTGTAATTTATCATTAGTTATCCATTGCCTATTATTTGTTAATAAAATTTTGTATTATGTCTTCTCTATTCTACTATCTAGCGTCTTTTCTTTTATCTGATGTCCTAAGCTACTCATTCTCCTACTTTTAGTATTCTGTATTTTCTCTCTTAATTTTAAAAATACTATTTCAATAATAATAATAATATCAAAAAGGAACGAGTAAATAATTTCACATCAATCAAATTTTATCTATTATTTGGTCATTTATAATTTATTTTTCATTACTTATCATTTTTCGTCTAAAATGTATCAACAGTCATCATCATCTGTTAACTTTCTTCTATACTTCATTTCCTATCTATCTTCGCAATGAGTCTTTTATCATCTGCCTTCTCTCTTTTTTTATACGGGATTCTGCCTAATGTTCTTTTTTTTCTTCTAGTGATCTAAAGATAAAAAAAAATTCATTTGTCATCGAACATGTACCATCTATTATTAATTATCATCTGTTAGTTGTCTTCTATCTTCTATTTTTTATCTGCATCTGCTTTCTGTTTCTCATTTTTTAAATCAATCTTCTGCTCCAAATTTTTGGTCTTCTATAGATAGAAGATCCTTTATCATCTGCTTTTTGTTTCTTTTTTTTTTATACTGAATTCTGCCTTATGTTTTTTTTCTTCGATTGATCTAAAAATCTAAAAAAATATTACTTATTTGTTATGAATCAATCACTTGTTAGTTGTCTTCTATCTTTTATTTTCTTATACCTTTATAGTGTGCTTTTCAGCATCTGCCTTCCTTTTTTTATTTTTCTAGATTTGACTTCTGCCATTCTGCCAAGTGTTTTTCTTCTACAGTAAAAAATCTAAAAAATTGTTATATTTTTTCAGTCGTTAATGCTTGTGAGTATTTTATTGTTATACATTTTTCTGTTCTTATGTTTGATTTTCTTCTTGTTTTGTATTTGTGAACTTATTTATTTCATTTTAATGTGATATTTGTTTTGATCAACTTGTGTTTTATTTTATAGATAAGTAGTAGGTTACTTAAGATTATCATATTGTTCATGTTAAGTTCTTGTGTTTGTTTGTATAGTTCTGGGGTATTTGTTTTTCTATCTAGTTTATATAGTATTTTTAGTTACTATTTTGTTGTATTCGTAGTTTCGTCAAGTTTTTGTTGGTCGTGTCTCCCCAGATATTATTTAGATAGGTATTTTGTGATTTAAAGAGATTTAAAGAGGGCGATGTATATTTGTTGGTCTATGTGGTCGTCCCATTTGAGGTTGTCTTGTATTTTTAAACCTAAGTAGTTTAATAAAATGTATTAAAATCCTTTAGTTCGTTGTAGGAAAGGAAATAATAAATTTAAAAATACGAAAACATGTTGTAGATTCACGAAATGTTTTCGTATTTTTAAATTTATCATCTAAGTAGTTTACTTCATTTATTTGTTTTATTGCCTCTGATGTTGATTGTTAATTTAGCTTTATGTCTGTTGTTGAAAATGATATATTCTGTTTTTTCTTCGTTTATGGTCAGTAGGTTATTGTAGTACCAATTTTCGAGTGGTTGAATGTCTATGTTTATGTAGCTCTTCGTAGCTGTTTCCTGCATATACTTTGCAAGTATGTCTGCGTATAAATATGGTTTTTCTTTTAGGATGATTTCTAGTAGGTCATTTGTGTATATTATGTATCGTGTCGGTGGTAAGTTCCTACCTTGAGGTATTCCGCATTCTGGTACGAGTGGTGTGCTTCTGATGTCATTTATCTTTGTTGTTTGTGTTCGTTTTGATGGAGTTTATTATGTAATTTATGGTCATTTACTATGGATGAATGTTTTTGGAAAGCGTATTGTCAGGTAAAAAATATAAATAATATATAAATAAAATTGTGAAGAAAGGTTATTAGTGCTTTATTTGTCAAATTAATTTGATCTTCACGTAACTCAAGCAACCAATTTACCTCAATAAATTATCGATTAACATAATTTAGGCATGAGTTCATCTAGCGTACTCCTGATCTAAGTCAACATGTTTGTTCTTAGCCCGCAGTATTATTGGCCAATCTCAAATTAAAATGCAGGGTGTTTCTAAATGAATATCGAAATTTTAGAGCATTCAGATAGGAATCACCAAACCAAAAAAGGCCCATAATGCGCACATTATGAGTATTCACTAGTAATTTTTGCTACTTGCGCCCTTTAGCGCATGCGCGTACCAACTAATGGAACTGTTTGAATTGCTCTTTCATTTCATGTATTAATTATGATTTTAAGTTCTACGTAGTAAGTACTACAAAGCATTAAAACCCCGATATTCATTCAGAAACACCCGGTATATTGGCTTAGCGCAATTCTGACACATCCCAATAAACTACTTAAGTAACTTTAGACAAGTAATATAGAAGCTCTTTCTTTACTGTAGTTTCAAAATATTGAAAAATATGTAAATACACTCTATCAGTATTTTACTAAGTTATATGCAATAAGCAGGTAAACTAATTAATAATAAAGAAAATAATGTGTATATTTTTAGTAATATAATTTAGATTGGAAATTTCTGAAATTCTTGAAAATCATTTCCACAAATAAATATACATAGTAAATTTCAGCCATCGCCGAATACTTTTTTTTTGCTAAAGCATATTAGCATTATTGCTTGAAGATTAATGATAAAGTTGCTGCATTTTTTTTCTCTGTTGAGCTTTGGGTAGACATTAGAAAAAGATATTTTTGTGAAGAACGCATTGTGCTCGTTTGCTAGATAAAGTATTTCAGAGGCAGAATTTATCCTTTAAAGCTTTTCTATAACTGGGTTCAAGTGATTTATCATTGAAAGCCATTACTTAGTGTTGCATCTTGTTTGCGAAGTCGGTTAAGAATGAAAACACTTTTCTAGTATTACGATTTTTTCCCTTTTTGTTGTGTGTAAAAATGACAAAAATTATATTCGTTTAATAATGTCTGAATAAGACAAAAGTAGTTACAACAAAAAGCAACAAAATCATGGCAATAGAAAAATGACTTGATTCTCTGGCTAATTAGGTTCTAGTGGTTGTTGAAGTGCTTTTACTTGTTAAGGGAAATATTCTTTAAAACCACAAACATATTTACTTATTGATCAATAGCTGGGGCGTTCATTACATGATACATTTTAAATATTTAAATAAAATACTTTATTTGTTGATATCATATTAAATATAGTGTGACATCAATTATTTAAATATATTTATTATTATAACTCGTACATCAAGATCTTCATCTGCGATTCCTCTTTTAACTGTGAATACTTTATTTCTCCCCAGGATGAATAAAGAATTAGACTAGATTTACAAAACGTTTCGTATTTTTGTATTTTTAAATTATTAGTTAACTTTCTACACCACGTAATTTAAAAGTAAAATTATTGTCTTACAATTTAAAACTCGTAAATTAAATTCATTACGTCCCATTTGATGTTATTGTTATTATTAACATTGTATTTTTTAGAATTCCACCTAGTATAAACGACTTCATGAGATACACTTCATTCCTCTATTCCTCTCCGCATTTATTGTCCAGTTGGGCATATACTGTTTCGCTGGGTCGGTGCTGATGCAACAGGTAGTTACTGCACTCGCCTACTACAAATATAATATGATATTGATTTGCAGAATACTAGCGTCAGCAAGGCAGCATTCGAGATTAACTGGTGGGTGAAAACGCAACCGAGCGTCAGGAAATCTTTAGCCTCTATGATTCAGAGGGCAAATAAACCCGCAGTTTTGGATGTGGCGGGGATAACGCCTGTTTGCTTAGAGATGTTCCCACAAGTGCGGATGTTATATCAAAATTGTAATAAATATGAATGTAACTACGTGTAATTTCAGATTTTGAAGATGGCGTTTTCGTTCTTCACTCTGATGAAGAATTTGGACACCGTTTATGAAAAATAATATGGGAAAAATTATTCTAGTGAATTAATTAATAGTTTAATCTTCGTTTTCACCATACTGACTATAAAATTGATGTCTAATTTTTATTATAATGGTAAATACAAGAGAGTTTAGGAAATAAGATCAAAAAAATTATTATGAAATGTATGTTATTATTACGCTTGGTTTTATGTGTTAATTACATTGTCTTTTGGTGTCTATTAATCTGTATGAGTATGTAATATTTAAATAAATAATAAAGAAAACTACACTTTACAGACTTGTTAAAAAAATAATTATTTTGGATTAAATTCGACTAACTAACAATTGTAGATCTCTTGCCGCTAACAGCGTCAGAATTAACGCCACAAAACTCGATCAGATGACTTTATTTAACTTAAGGCTTTCAAAGGCTTTCTATATCTTGAATTATTATTAATGACTATGATCCAAAACTCTATAATAGTATACCAAAAATATAAAACACTTACTACTAGCAAGTACATATGTTTTTCGAGCAAACCGGCAAGAATTGGTCACAGTGGTAAATAAAAGTCAAGTAACAAATGTAGAGTGACGAAACAATTTTACAAACACCGACAAGAAAGAAAGAACTAAATAAAAACGCAATAAGACGAAGAAAAGAGAGAAATCGTGATAATATAAATCAACAAGCCAATAATAAAAGTAAGAAGACTTAACGGGAAGCCACTATTGTGGACGGCAGGCGCGTTACCAAAAGAGCGGGAAATTCAAATCCGCAAATAAATCCGATACACAAATAAGCAAAATCCTAAAGAAATAATAAAAACGTACATAAACATAAACAACAAACTGTAATGAAAATCTCTATTCAGAGGAACTAATAATAGTGAACCGCGTTCATGCAGAAGACTGTCAAAAAGTAAATAAGTGCTGTTAAAATATATGAAAATTATGGTAGCGACCGTTACTATGTGGTAGTTCATTTTAAAAAGGGTAAATGAAAATAATTTTTAAGTTTTTATACCACTATTTATTGTATAATATACACAAACAAAGTTTACAATATATTATCAATTTTGACACAACTATAGTTTCGACCTTTGCAGGTCATTATCAGGTGTTGAATAAAGAAGAATGCAGGGTCTTATCAATTTATAGGTGAGGTATACATTTTTAATGAACCTAATTAGGACTGAGGAGATTTATTACAATGGATTAACTAAATATGATTAAATGCGGTATTGTGGTACAGAGCGGATTCAGGTGCGGTGTTTTCAGAAGAGGTATATGTCATTATAATAGCTTAAATAATGGCGAAGAAATTAAATCCGTCTGCTCGTTAAGCAGATTATAATTAATATTCTTGCTTTGGAGGTATATCTCTAATGACTTCAAAAGATTAAGCCTTTGGCCTTTATTGTAAAAATGTAAAAGTTTTAAATTATCCATATGTGAAAATGAATGATTGCATTCTAAGATATGATTTGAAAAAGAACTTGTTGTATGTCTAAGTCTGAATGCTCTATAATGTTCATTGTTTTTTTTCTTCAAAACTCCTACCTCTCTGTCCTACATATGAGCTGTTACATTCGGAACATGAAATTTGGTATACTCCCGATTTTTTAATAGATTGAATTTTGTCTTTCGCGTTAAAAAGTATATTTGAAAGTTTGCTCGCTGGTCTAAATGCAATTTGATGATTTTGTTTTTTGAAAATATTTGATATTTTGTTTTTTACGTGCCCAAAATAAGTAAATGTTATAAATTTTGTGTCTAAAATATGAGCACTGGTTGATTTGTATAGTTTTTTGTGAATTAAATTTAGAATAAGATTAACTGGGAAACCATTCTTCGCTGCAATTGATATAATTTTGTCTAGTTCTGTGGTTCTACTTGAATCAGATAGAGGAATTATGAATGCTCTATGTATCGTGGAGTGAAATGCAGCTAACTTATGAGATAGAGGATGATTTGAGTTATAAGGAATTGTAGAGTTGACGTTAGTAGGTTTTCTAAATATTTCAAATTTAATTGTATTATTCTGATGAATTAATGTAAGGTCCAAAAAATTGATTTTATTGTCGTTTTCTCTCTCTACTGTGAATTTGATTTTAGGGTGAACACTATTGATTTAATTGAAATAACTGGCGTGATGCACCACTAACGCATGCGATAACATCATCTACATATCTAAACCAAAATGAAATGTGTGTTTTTGTGAAATTTGAACTGAAAATTTTTTCCTCAATGTTCGACATAAAAATTTCTGCTAACAAAGGACTGAGAGGAGATCTCATCGCTAATCCGTTAGTTTGTTGGAAATATTTATTGTCAAATTGCAAGTAATTTTGATTTAATGAAAGTTCTAATGCGTCTAATAATTCTGTTTTTACAAAGGAATTAATGTTAGATTTACCTGAAAGAGTATGTGCTATTTGAAGGCACTCAGCTGTGGGAATATTAGAGAACATACTACTAACGAATCAAAAGAAACTAATTTGTGTAGTAATGGATTTTAGTTTTTGGGATAATTCAAGCGAATTTTTGACAGAATATTGAGAAGTGAAATTTGTATTTTTTTTTTAAATAAGCATAGGAGAAAGTGAAGAATGTTTTAGAAGGAAAACTAAAGATACACGTCAAAATAGAAAAAGCACACATATTACATAAAGAAAAACAAATAATACGTGTCAAAGTTGAAACATGGCAAATAAAACAACAAATAATGAGAGCCAAGGGAAATCTAAGAGGGTCCAAGATATACATAAATAGTAACCTAATACATGAAAAGAGATTCGTATAAAATGAAACTAGAGAAATAGCAAGAGAAAGAAAAAAGAAAAAAAAGAGAGTAAGAATAGGACGAAAGATAACAATTAACGGAGAGAAAGAAACAAATAGAGTAAAAGTAGTTGTGGTTCCAAAAACCGATTAAGAAAACAACTAATAGAAAATTAAGTAAAAAACAAGGCATCACAGCGTGGAAATAGTACAAGCAAAAATTAAATACAATAAAAATGGGAATTCCATATAAGAAGTATTAAAGAAAAAGAAGAGGATATATCAATAGAAGAAATGAAAAGAAAACACAGAAGTTGAATGAGAAATTTTACGAGAGACTGCAAAAAGAAATAGATGATAGCAAAGGAAGCACAATAGTCATGGGAGACATGAATGGAAGATTAGGGTAGGAAAAAAATTGCATAGAACGATACGATACACTAGAGAAGTTAGATCAAGAAAAGCGAAATCAATAATAGACTTCTTTTTAATAAACGCCGAAGATTAGAAAAGGTGAAAGATGTTAACGTAACAAGACAAGTTGAAATAGGGAGCGACCACTAATTGGTAAAAATGGAAATTAACACAGGAGTAGAAAACTTAAAGAGTACGAAGTCGAAAAGAATAATATTCATAAAAACAAAAAGCTACAAACTGAATGAGGTGGAAAGTAGAAATGAATACCAATCAAAAATAGAGAAACAAACAAAATAGAAGGAAGTGGAAAATCAATGGAAAACGTTTAAAGAAATCATAAATGTAGCAGCCCAAGAAAGTTGTGAAACAAGCAGTATACAAAACATACACAGAAAGAAAAACAGGTGGGGGTCAGAATAGATAAAACAATTACTAAAAACAAGACAAAAGGGATTGGAAAACTTACATAAAACAGGTAAAGAGCAAGTCTACAGATGATATAAAATAGCAAATAACATAGTGAAACACAAAATCAAGATAGCAAAAAAACAATCCTGCGAGGAGTTCAGTAAGAAATTGAATAAAACGTTCACAGAAAACCAAAATATGTAAAAAAATGAAAATTAAAAGTGCACTAAGACAGTCAAGTATAAAAGACAAAAACGGAAATATAATAACAAAAGGAAAGAAGATATTGAAAAGATGGAAAGAATATTTTAACTAAATTGGGAATGTTCGACTGTGATTGATTACATAGTCGTCAGGGTCGTTTTAAGGAAAGGATTAAGAAGAATTAAAAGTAAAAGAAGTATTGGATCATCTATCACTGAAAGTAAAGCTCCAGATGGGCAATATTAAGGAAGTGGATCAAAAGCAAGTGTGTGAGAAATTTGAGAGTGGTGTAAAAGCCATTAGAGATATGAATAACAGGCTAGAAAAAGATAAAGATAAAGTTAGATCAATCAAAGTGCAAGAAAGTGGGAAGAAAAGTGATGGAAAAATATATACTGGTTTGTCTGCCTGCCCAGGATATACAGACTCGGCAAAGTATGTAGTTTCAAATGATGAAACCGGGCCTACATAATCCATATATTCTAATGAAGTAATTATCCTCAAGGCAAGTCTTTGAAGTCCAGAGAGCCTGTACATAATGCTGGAATGACCCTAAACAAGAAAACTGTAAGTTGTGTGGCTTTGCAACAAGGCAAAATATATTCTGTGTCAGTATTTTTTTAAGTGATGTGGAGTTTCAACAAGTAACAGCCTCATCAATCCAATAGGTAAATATTTGTAGTTAGTCTCTTGGCAATTTCCGACCCATGCTATTTTGTTGGATTAATAAGCAAGTCATTAGAGGTAAACCAATCAATTGCAAAATTTACCGCATTAGTTTTTTTTTCTATTGAAGTTTCTTCATGGTGAAGAGAGGTTTATATTGTAGTACCATCGGCAAATAATACAGTTGAGGAATCAGCTAGTTGGTATGGCAAGTAATTAATGTATATTATGAATAACAAGAGGCCGGGGATAGATCTTTGCGGGACCTCATGGGTTACAGGAAGTACTTCAGATTTTTGCTTGTTATAATTCACTTGTTGACTTTGACTGCCCAGATAAGAGTTAATCATTCGACAGGCTTTTATAAAAAAATTATAAAGGAATATCTTCTGCGGGAGTATCTTATAAGAGACACAGCCAAATGCCTTACTAAGATCCATGAAGCTTGCTATTGAAACCCTCCGGTTTCAATTACTTCATAAATCTCTTCAGTAAAGGCTACGATCTTCATAGATCTACCCATACGAATGCCGTATTAATTGCTCGTTATGATCTCAGCATTGTTGAGTTATGTATACAATTTGAAGATATAGAATTTTTTCAAGAACCTTGGAAATTACCGGTAGCAACAAAATTTGACCATAGTTATTAACATCCAATGTTTGATCTTTTTTATAAATGGGTATAATGTACGCCCAATCGAGGGAGCTTGGAAAAATAACGTTAACTATAAACATATTTATAAGCTTTGTTAGAGGAGTTATTATTATACTCATATTAATTATTCTTTTCAGAAGTAGTTTCGGTGTCATACCATAAATTTCACGACTATTTAATTAAATTAATTTCCAACTCAACGTATGTCTTATTTAAATTTAGAATCTTTAAGTAGTCTTGGAAAAGGAAAATTATAAGAGGACAAGGGAATATCTCTACCTGATTTGGAAATGCCGTCTGCAATTTAATTGCCCTGAATGCCCCAGAGACTAGGAATTCAGCAAAGATGACTAGAGAATTCGGATTTGGAAGTGAGGAAATGATAAATATGACGCATTTTGTCAGAGAGAAGTGCCATTCTGTATTGAATGGCTTTTAGTGTCTGTGAATATGACCCAGCTTCTGGGAAAAAAATTGTTCAATGGTATTAGACATTACTTGATAGCTGTTAACTGTGAGAATTGATGCCGAATCAGAAATTTTGAATGAGGATGCTAGTAAATTTTCGATTAAAATGCCACATGAGCAATTTAACAGAATGTTTGATTTTTCAAAGGATGGGAGGAATAGAGAGTTACTTTGTGGTGATTGGAGGCTAGAGAGAGATTTAGGGAGACCTAGGTCATACGTGGTATTAATGGGGAGTGAATGAAGAACCAGTAAGAGTAGCTAGGGTATGGGGGGGATGTTTGAATATTGAAGGAGCAAGTAGTAGAGAAGTTTACTATAAGAGAGGGAAGAGATTTGTTTAAGACTATGAATGGTTAGTGTTATGGTTATTGTTATTACTTTCCAGCGGATCGACTCACGGCCTAAATGTATTATTTTCATGGTGTCGGATATTAAGATGTTATTATATCCCTCGGTTTCGTTTATATTATTTTTCACAATTACAGATGAGGTTACTGTGATTGTAGGAGCAACCTTTATTTGGAGAAGTGTTGGTCTTTTTTGGATTTGTATTGAACCTAATAATAATTTTCTCTTCTTGTATAAATATGATGCTGTTCTGGTTACTTACTTTCGTAACAAAACGAAGAAGGTCCCTTTCAGTGCAGCTAGGTCACATGCCGGTACGGCGAACTTATCTTCTGATTTCGCACAGATGTAATGAAAGTTCAAGTCACAAATGCTATACTTAAAATAATCACAATGGATTGACTTATTACTGTAGAACAAATTTTGTTTTCACTTGTAATACTTAGATTTAACTAGGTCATTGAGACAGAGCAACTCACTCGAGCTGCCATTATTGTTATAGTGTGTGTAAAAGAAAAAGATACATACTCTCAGGAAAGGACGAATGAAGAATTAAGAATATGTAAGAGTGAAGTAGAAATTTTAAATATTCTAAAAATGGGAAAAATAAAATGATAAATAGGAGTGTCAGTACAAGAATGGACAGAATCCTAAGAGGAGTTATTGAAGATTTCACTGATAAAGAAATGTAAAAACCTTTAGGTGAAGGAAAAGTAGCATACATGGATGGACTAAAAGCTGAGATGTAAAAGGAAGTAAGGAAGAGAGCAAAGAAAAGAGTTGTGGAACGGGGAAACTAAAATAAAACCATCATGGAGAGTGAAGATTGTGTTCCTTGTATACAAAGGAAGAGATATTGCTGCTTTAGATAACTTCAGAGGAATAACGGTAATGAGTATCGCGTATAAGACTGCTATGACCTTGGCAAGGATAGTAGGGAGAGTAATGGAAGGGAAACGATTTGTGTAGGTTGTGTTATTATACTTAAAAGCAGCGTATGATACGAACCTAGGGAGAGCAAGGAAGGAGGTCCAGAATAGCCATGCCATTTACAACAACGAAGAGGCCAACAATTCCAGCAACCAAAACAACAACAGCTATGATAACACCGGTCGCGAACAGGAATGTTTAGAAAATAAAGACATGGATAGGTTGTACTGTAAAACAGCTATGGAGAGGATCTTAGAATTCGGAAGGGAGCTGTTTAGCATGAGCCAGAAACTGCCGACGGAAGAGGGTGCCAGTGAGACTAATCAGAAAATGTTTGAAGGTGCCTTTAGGTTACTAGCCTACTCAAAGCCATGAACAAATCCCGTCGGTTGACAGCCAAATTATGTCCATGCCGGTAATGGCAGGGAAAGGATTTTTGCATGTTGCATTATTCTAAAAATCAGCGTATGATACGAGCCTAGGGAGAGTTCCCTATAATGTCTGACATGGAAAAAGTAAGTAATGGAATTGTAAATTAAATAAGAAGAGTATATAAAGAAATGTACAAAGGAACAGACAAGGGGAGGGGTATTTGTCAGAAAACTCAAAGTAAGTAAGATAATATGGTATTAATGGCGAGAGGTTGGGGATGAATGAACAACATGTTAAAGAGAATAGAAAGATATATGGATAAGAGAAGACTATGTATGAACGTAGGGAAGACTAAATTGATTAGAATATGAGGAAAAAAAACACAATTATTTTGTTTTACCACAAAGTAATCGTGTCTCCTTCTTCATTATATTCAAGATGTACCACAAAGTAAATGGGTTAAAGCATTCAATTCAAGTATTAAGGATTTCTTTTTAAAAGTACAATCCGGTACGAGAAATAAGTAAAATGGAAGCTCGGAAAGGCAAAGAAATAATATATGAGTGGGTGAAATATTCACAAAAAATGAAAGAAACTCATAGAAAATTCCAGAAATTTATTCTAAATAATAATTGGAAAATTCCAGAAATTTTTATAAATAAATTACAAGAAAATTTAAACAAAATTAAGCAAAACATGTTTCAAAAAAATATAATTTTTAGTAAAAAATTAATAAAACAAGAACAAAATATCCCCACCAATTTCGTTGACCTTTATATGGTTTAAAATTGTAGAATTTGATTTGTATGCAACTCTATAATGAAAACAACCTGCTAAATCACGCTGGGAAGAAGGCCATGCCACCTACATCGACGAAGAGGCCACCAATTCCAGCAACCGATACCAAAACAACAACAGCTAAGCTATGATAACACCTGTGTTGAAGAAGAAATTTTAGAAAATGCAGACATGTTGTGTTCTAAAACAGATATGAAGTGGATCTTAGAGTTCAGGGGAGCTGTATAGCATGAGCCAGAAACTGCCGATGGAAGAGGGCACCAGTCAGACTAATCAGAAAATGCTTGAAAATGCTTCCGGCCTACTCAAATCCTTGGTCAAGTCCTGTTTGTTGACAGCTAGATTATGTCCAGAGAGAGACGGAGAGAGAAAGTGTATGCTACTTTAACTTCACCTACTTTATAATTAAATGGAGGTAGTGATGGCGCATGCGTACTAATTCGTTTGTCTGATGGCGTCAACGGTTTTCGGGTCCATTGCCTCGAGAACTGATAGCCAATATCCTCAACTGTATCTGTCTCTCATAAACGACCTCTCTTTCTCTCTCGATAAATAGACTGATAAAAGTAATAAAATTGATTTCTCTTTATTTTTGTTATTTTTGGAACTCACATTATTAAAATGTTTTAGCACATTCAGAATAAATAGTTTTTTAGTCGAATTTAGAACTTAAATATAATATAATATAATTTCTAGAGAAAATTGTCTGATATCAGCTGTGATGAATTAGTTTTACATCATTAAATAAATAAATAACAATTTGAATTTGTAATCCAAGTCCAGCCAAAAATTACCAGTATTCAATTAATTCCTATGATTATGCACTTATCGATGCTATGTAACATCGCCAAACCACTAACAAGCCTTGTTAAAAATTCGATTTTGAACGATGCTTATTAGAAAACAACAACATAACGAAAAAATACAAAAACATTTTAACAGAGAACAATTACAAAATTGTAAATAAAATAATAAAAAAGGCATATAAAAGACTAAATACAAACGGTAATAATTCAAATAATGTGAGAATTAGAGCTTTCTAATTATAAATCCATAATTGTGTTGTTGTTAAGTCGAATATTAGTTTCTAAAGCTTAAGTCTTTGACTTTTTAGTATATTTCTTAAAGCAGTTTGCTAATGTAGAAAGGTCATTGATGGTTTGTTGGTTAAATTTGCCATGCTAAAAGGTGATTTTATTAGATAAGTAATTGTGGAGGCTTTTACTTCGTGATGCATTTTATGATTCAAAATAAAATAAAACGAATAACTTTGTTTTTATCACTTTTTTAATAACACTTGTTACTATAGTTTCGACAACTTCAGCTTGTCATTATCAAACAATTAATATTTAACATTACAGTTGACACCAAATTTATAACGCATTGAAAAGCGGGGAGAACATAAGGTTCGTTTGGTCATTAATGATGGGGATGTCCGGATTACCATTTAGCTTGAAGATCGTAATGGACTCCAGTAAATCCATCTTAAGTCCCTTTTCGGCGAAGTGGATTATCTCGAGTGCGTTTTCTTCAAATGAGTGACCGTTTTCCTTAATGTGATTAGCGAATGTTGATTTATTTGTGCCGTTTTTATATGCGCTAATGTGTTCTTTTAATCTTGTGTTAAAATTGCGTCCCGATTGACCAATATATTCTCCCAAACAATTTTTGCATTTTAACTTATATATACCGGATTTTAACATTTTATTAACAGGCGTTTTATTATTAAAAATAATATTACAGATTTTATTTGGGGATTTTAAGGAAACATTAATGTTATGTTTTTCTAAAATGGATTTAATTTTGTGTGTGATATTGCCGAACAATGTCAGTATTTTAAAATTTGAATTTTGTTTTGTATTATTAACTGCGTACAAGTATTTTTTAATTGAGTTGAGTTTAATTTTGAGAGGTATGATGTTATATTTTAAACACTCTTGATTAAAACGGATATAAATATAACATCATACCCAAATACGCACAAATTAAAATGAATACCAACACAATCGCTGGGAAGAAAACCAAAGCAGCAGCCGAAAGATTAAGAATTAAGGAAGAAGCAAAATTCTGGTTCCGAAGACGGGATGTTATACGGTTCAGGTATGCCCGTGCTCCACACTGAACTGCTCTTCCATCTACATGCAGTGGAGTTCGACCTCCTGGATGATTATGTAAGAGGTAAAGTGAGTGCCATTATATATAAAAAGTGTCAAGTGCAAAAGAAGAAGATCGCCAAGTTACGCCAAAGAGCAATCGGTAATGTTCCACAAACTCCCACAAACAATCCAAAATTTCACCCTAGAGTCATTAATCTATCAAATACTCAGTTTTCAAGTGAAGAGAAGTCAATTTTAGAATTAGGTCCAAAATATTCACCTCATATTGATTGTAAGAATTTTAAAGAAACATTAATTGTCGAAACAGAAATTGCCCTGAAAAATGTCAACTCATAAAACAAGCTAAACTAGATAGTACTTCAGACTCAAAAATTGTAAGGAATATTGAAAATAAAGTTAAAACCAATAAATTAGTAATAACGAAAGCAGACAAGGGAAATTCAACAGTTATTTTAAACAAAGCAGATTATATAAAAAAAGTTGATTTTATCAGTAGTTCCAATGTAGAAATTCTTAACAGAGATCCGTCAAACTGCATAATGAAAAATTTAAAATCCTTAATTAAAGTTTCTAACGGCATTTTATCACAAAGAGATCAATTCAAAATTTTACCAATGAATCCAATGTGTCCGCGACTGTGCGGTTTAATTAAAATTCACAAACCAGGAGAACCAATTAGACCTGTACTAACTTACATTAACTCCCCAACTCGACAGTTATGCATCAAACTAAATTCTATTTTTAAAGAATTAACTCACTTTAAAGACCCAAATTCTGTAAAAAAATTCCATCGAGCTAACAAAACAACTACGAAAACATCAGCTTCAATCAAACTCCAAATTAATCTCGTTCGATGTGAGCAATATGTTCTCGAACATTCCACCACAAGACTGCATAAAACTAGTACAACAAACTTTAGAAGAATGTAATGTCAATCCGGTTATAATCCATGAATTTATAGAATTAATTAAAATCATCTTAGACAATAATTATTTTTCATTTGAGAATAAAATTTATAAGCAAAAGGGAGGCTTAGCAATGGGCTCTCCATTGAGCCCTTTACTAGCAGAAATTTTTATGCATAATATAACCAAAACAATATTAAAATTAAATTCAGCCAAATCACACATTCTGTTCTGGTATAGATATGTCGATGACATACTTGCTTGCTTCAGAGGAACAGACAGGCAACTAGATCAATTTCTCAACGAAATAAGTAACATACATATAAACATAAAATTCACACTAGAAAAAGAAGTTAACCAAAATATAAAATTCTTAAAATGTATTAAAATCCTTTAGTTCGTTGTAGAAAATTAAATAATAAATTTAAAAATACGAAAACATTTCGTGAATCTACAACAGTGAGTCTTACTAAGACTACAAAACAAATTAATTTGAAACAACTACTTCTCTGGCTAAAACCTCGACAGACGTTGAATAAAACAAAGTTAATTTGCGTGTTACGAATAGTACAACTATCAAAGCAACACTAATTTGAATGAAATTATTTCTGTTGAATAAACTAATAAATGATAAAATGTATTTTAGATTGTTTAAATATGACTATAACATGAAAAATTATGCACAAAAATGAATTTAAACTGATTTCATTAAATTAAATTAGCAAAAACAATTAAAAATCTAGCATTCAAGTTTATAATCATCTGCAGACACGTGTTTCAAACTTTCGCTCTCTTCAGTACAGCTTTATTATAAAATTGATTTTAAATACAAATAAAAACACTTACTAAAATAAATATAATGAAATATGATAATAAATATAATGAAATATAAATAACTTACTCAGATATGTACGGCAACTGACACAAGAATGAAATATATTTATTTTAGTAAGTGTTTTTATTTGTAAGAGTAAGAGATCAACTCAATTAAAAAATACTTGTACGCAGTTAATATTACAAAACAAAATTCAAATTTTAAAATACTGACATTTTTCGGCAATATCACACACAAAAGTAAATCCATTTTAGAAAAACATAACATTAATGTTTCCTTAAAATCCCCAAATAAAATCTGTAATATTATTTTTAATAATAAAACGCATGTTAATAAAATGTTAAAATCCGGTATATATAAGTTAAAATGCAAAAATTATTTGGGAGAATATATTGGTCAGTCGGGACGCAATTTTAACACAAGATTAAAAGAACACATTAGCGCATATAAAAACGGCACAAATAAATCAACATTCGCTAATCACATTAAGGAAAACGGTCACTCATTTGAAGAAAACGCACTCGAGATAATCCACTTCGCCGAAAAAGGACTTAAGATGGATTTACTGGAGTCCATGAGATCTTCAAGCTAAATGGTAATCCGGACATTCCCATCATTAATGACCAAACGAACCTTATGTTCTCCCCGCTTTTCAATGCGTTATAAATTTGGTGTCAACTGTAATTTTAAATATTAATTGTTTGATAATGACAAGCTGAAGTTGTCGAAACTATAGTAACAAGTGTTATTAAAAAAAATTGATAAAAACAAAGTTATTCGTTTTATTTTATTTTGATTTTATTAGCTTTAAATATTCTTCCACTTAACCAAACTCATATCTTCTTTCCACCGTTGCACATTTGTTGAATATTTATTGTGTTTAGGAATATTTTCATGTACTTCAAAATATCGGATATCAAGAAAAGAAAGATCGATTAGTACATCCAATTTTTTCAACTCTCAGCATTTTTAATTGATGATATTAAATATTATCCTAATTATTAAACTTACTTAATTACTATTTCTTAGTATTCCGAATATTATTTATTACCTGCAAATAATAGATAATTTTCAATGACATCCCCAATAAAACATGTTTTTAGTTTAAAAGAACCTCAGTGTCTGGCATTCGACGGGGACAAATTATTAATTACGCACATCTAATTACAAATAGTTGTACCGTGCACGAACTAAATTCAAAGCGATGAATCACGAATGTAACCCCTTTCGTATAATTCGCCCGTGCTTTTTGCCATATGAAATTACGCCTAGATAGCTTAAGTTTAAATTGTTTTGGGATTAGGTTAGTTTCGCAAAGACTAGTCCTGAAGTTTGATACATAACTTAATAAAACTCCGCATAACTGTAAATGCCTGTAACGCGGTTTGATGAGAGCGCCGCGTTATGTGGAACTTTGTCAGTTGCGTGACGGCTTTAATAACAGATTTTTCTCAGTCTGCCAGAAACTACGGTGTGAACTTGAACGTGTGGAATTTTAAAAACGTACACTGTAAACGCTGTATTATATAAACACCTGATAATGGAAAAATCATGAAAAATTCATACTATAGAAACGCCTAATAAAGTAAATACATTTTTCACCTATAATTCAATAGTATGAACAATTTGGAGCATCGGATATTTATGTTGGAAGAATGCTTACGTAAACATTTTCAACGTCGGCACCGGTTTTCCAATTTTATATATGGAATTTCTTTAAGCTCTTTTGTCTGAAATAAAATAGTGTGCAGTTAAAATTACTCCAGAACCGGCTTGACATCGGAAGTGAAATTATTTATGTATTATGCAATGATAATTAAGAAGAAATATTAAAAGTCATATTTGTTGAAATTTTCAATTGGTATAATATGATAATTTTTGGGTTAAATAAATAAGATATTGTATTGTTGACAGTTTCCTAATTGTTAGTGGTTTGTCTGCTCAGTAGGGACATCCGTGCAATATTTGCACAACAGATACCACTTTAATGGTCTCTCTACCCTTAAATAAGTGATTTGTATGTGTTTGTTGAATTATTACAATTCAATTTAATAAATAGGTCTCCAATAAAATACAACATTGAAAAACTTATAGGAATAAGTGAAGGATGTACTTAGATAAAGAAATAATTATTGGAATACATGTTAGAGTATTTAAAAAAATATTGAGATATGTCGAAAAATTGATTTTTAAGGTGGGTAAGGAGTATCCTATTATATTCTAGAGAATTTCTTTTTAATTCAACGATTATATTTTATTAATGCAAGGTTTATTAATGAGAGGTTTTCTATATATATTTTCAATATAGCTTAGGGTAAAAGCTTTTTTTAATCATTAAATAATATCGATACACTACCACAACTATTGTTTTATGAGCCAAAGGACTGTATTTTAAACATGATTGAAATTACATTCACTTCTCTAACCCAAAATGCAGTTATTTAATCCTTTCACCTACAACCACGAGTGTGACTCGTGTCCAAAAATTTAGGCCAAACGCCTATAGAACAGGCACGACTCGTGCCGCAAGCAAAGTGCATCTATGCGCTTGCTTCGCTATTGACGCACGCAATCGAACGAGAGAAGATAGGTCAAAGGGTTGAGCATCTTCTGGGGAAGATCTTTTCTTTTGAGAATTCCAGATTTCGAAGATATAAGTAAACTTGCACTATACTACTCATTGATATCACAAACCTAGCTTTTTTTATGTAAAATAATGTTGTTCAAAGAGATCTTACCTTGTAAAACTTCTTTGCGTTGCTTCTCCGTTTTGGACTCCAACGCGTCGAAAACGGCGGCGCCGACCAGCAGGTACGTGAAGGTGCACACGATTAGTGATAGCGTGCGAACGTTTTGCTTCTTCATTCTTTAGCGCGCGTCATGCTGGGGCCGGGGGGCTCCCGCGCCGCTACCTGCCCCCCGCGCGCTCACCCTTCAACATCCCACGCCACATTACACCCCCTGGAATTAAAACATCAATGTTAACATACGTACAAGCCAACACAATTGCACTTATATATAACTGTGCCATTTGTAACACGCAAATTGCTTCTGCATAATTTAATATCTGTCGAGGTATTAGCCAAACAAGTATATAACTGTTTTTATGAGTGATTTGTTGTGTAGTCTTAGTAAGACTCATTGTTAAAGATTTATGGAATCTTTAAATCATTAGTTAATTTTTCTACAACGTCCTAAAAGACTTTAATATATTTAACTGATAAAAGATCATCAAAATAACCTTTACTGGTGGCAGAACCATCAAAGCAGCATTGGGCGAGAGTGGAAGTTCATGTGAACGTGAACTTGAGCCTCTAAATGGGAAGTTGAAATTTTGCTAAACGTTTTTTTAAAATTATTTGTTTTATAAATATCAAATATGCTAAAAATAATCATTTAGAATTTTCTAATACGATTTTTTTGTCTCAATGCGGAAAAAAGTAAACCCCTCAATAATTTAGCGTACTATTGACCTACCGCAATTAACTATATATTGGTCTGCCGTATAACCAACCTACGTTAATTTATGGCTTGATAGGGTAGGTCAGAATAACGCGAGGTCGATTAACTGTATATTGTGGTAGGTCAAGAGTACGCCGAGCGAATTTACTAATTTATTTATGTCAGGATTTGACTAATTCGAAAAAATCACTCTGTTTTAACGTAATGAATTGAATTAAGTGAATTTATCAATAGATTAATACAGAAGAAAATGAGGTAGGTTAAGAGTTCGCTAGAATTATTATAAAAACACTAAATATATTTCGGCGCTTGAATGCTATTATTACTATATAAAAATCTGGAACCCTTTGTACTCGGCTGTCGATATTTCATATGTTAGAAATAAATTCGTTGTCGCCGCATTTGCGACACGCTTGTTTATCTTACCCAGCTCTTAATTCTTAGATAATCAAAAGTGTTTATGTTTGCGTTACAATATGTGTGATCTGCATTTTATGTTTATACTCATGGTATTAAAACTATTACGTTATAATCCCTCGTGTAATGGAAGGCGAAAATATTGACGATAGTTGTGAAATAAGTGATGTGGAAGACGAACTAGATTTTGTGTTGCATGGAGATGATTTGAGTGAAATATTACTAGGTGATGACTTTGGAACAGATAGTTACGATATCGACGTTATAATAGTGAGAAAAAAGAAGAATTCAAATTATTGAATCGGATTCAGAGGAAGAAGATGCACCACCGGCAGACACCAATACATAGAGTGATATTGCGGGAAGTGATATTCCCTTGCCAAGAATATACTTATCAACGGGAAATAAAGTTCCTGGGCCACAAATATTCATCAATATTGAACCTGTAGAATTTTTCAAGCTGTATTTTACAGAGGAGTTGGTGGACGAAATTGTATCAGAGACGAATATATAAACCAACAAATTGCGAACAAAAGCTCTGAGTTAAAATTCAATATATCATTCTTGGCGCGACACTGACACGGAGGAATTTTGGGCCTTTATCGGAGTAATCTTGGATATGGGTACCATGGTTTTGCCAAATTTGCAAGATTACTGGTCAACTAGTGACAAAAATACATTTCTTTTCAAATGTGTTCACTAGAAAAAGATTCCATCAATTGTTCTGGATGCTGCATTTGAAAACCCTAGATCAGCAAAGGAGAGATATAAGAACTAGGATTAAACGGGTCAGTAATTTTTTGGAATACCTAAATGCAAAATTCCCAGAATATTTTATATCAGGGCAAAATATATGTGTCGATGAATTTATTAAACAAAAACGTTTACTTTGTTGATATCACACTTTATTTAATAATAATAAATAAAATAATAAAGTGTGATATCAACAAAGTAAACATTTTTATTTAACTTTCCAAGATCACGAAGTTAACGTCTCAACCATTAATCATTTGATGAATCTATTGTTAAATTCAAAGGCAAAATTAGTTTCACAACATACAATCGCAATAAGCCAACTAAATGGGGAATACGGATTATACGTATTAGCAGATTCAGAAACTAGATATGTTTATAAAATTCTCCCATATTATGGCAGTATTACATCAAATGATCTAATAAATCCGGAATTGCCCGTCAGTACCAGAATTCCTGTCCATCTGTATAATAATCTATTGAACAACGTAGCAGGTGCTGAAGGATATCACAGGTATACAGACAGGTACTATACTAGCATTGTACTGGCGGAGGGATTGCTAAAAATGAAATGCCACATAACAGGTACTATAAAAATTAACCGCAAGGGCATACCTGAGCCAATAAAGAAACAAAGATTTGGTGTAAACAAATCGATTGCTTACAAAAAAGGAAGAATAATGATATTGTCCTGGAAGAATAAAAGAGTCGTGACGTTGTTAAGCACCAGTGATAGTGCTGGATTCATCACAAAAACAAGATTTTTAAGAGGTGGTGAGAAACAAAATGTTGAAAAACCTAAAGTAGTTGTTAACTACACGGACTTTATAGGTGGTGTGATCGCGCGGGTCAGTATGCATCAGTCTACTGTTTTCTTAGAAAATCCCTCAAATGGTGGACGAAAAATTTTTTTTGGGGCATGGAGATGCCCTGTATAAATGTCCCATTTGAAGTTTGTCAAGCGCTTAGTCGATCAACTCGTGGGCGAATTCCGAGAAGATCGATCAAGACCATCCACCTCAAATAAAGAGACTAGGCTTGACAAAAAACTTCACATCTTGCGGAAGGGTAAAAAGGTCAAAAAAGAGATATGTGTTGTTGTCCTGATAAACCTCAAAAGCATATGGGTGATTGCTTTGAAATAACCACACTTTGAGAAATTTTAAGCCTTAAGTTTCTTCTTTTAGTCTTAAATATAAGCTAAAATATGCTTTATTACAATATATGTAACAATACATTGGTTTGTTTAATTGTAGCGACCGCATTTTTCTTAAACATTTTTACTAATATAGCTCTTGAGATACTGGTTCCTACTATCGCTTATTAGGCTGGAGTGCAAAGGATAATAGAATAATATGCTAGGTTAGATTAATACATAATTGGGGTAGGTTAAGAGTGCGCTAGAATTATTACAAAACACTACTTAAATTTCTGTCTTCGAATGTCATTATTATTATATAAAAATTAAACTGTCAAAGTGTTTGCTCTCAAAATAGTTTCAGTCAAACCGTGAATCAGCTGTCAAAAAGTAGCGGAATTATTTTAAATTTCAAGTGTCACTGTCTTATAATATTTACAGCTGTCAAAATATCTACTGTCAAATATCAAAAAGTAATTATTTAAATATATACCTATTAAGATTATGAAAATCTGGAAGAACTAGTGTTGATTATTCCCATGCGATTAAGAAAGTAATGACAATGTTTGAAATTTAGATTAGAAACCTTTAATTGTAAAGAATGATAAGGTTAGTACATTTGTACAATAAATTCCATTAATATTCTAGAAATTTAGGAGAGAAATTCTAGAAAGGCTTGAAAATTCTAGTCATCAAAAAATACCTTCCAGAAAGCTTTTAGTAAAATAGATGAAAAAAACCTTGTAATTTGGAGAAGAAATTCCTAGAAAACTATATTAGAAATTTAGAAGAGGAGTTCTAGAAAGGCATACAAATTCGAGTTATACTTCCTAAAAGCTTCTAGTAAAGTAAATGGAAAAATCTTGCAATTTGAAGAAAAAATTCCTAGAAAACTTTGAATCTAAGACTCCTGAAAAATATTTTAGAAATTTAAGGAAAGGCTTACAAATTCTAGTCATAGACAACTTCTTAAAAGCTTCTAGTAATGTAGATGGGAAAATCTTACAATTTGAAGAAGAAATTCCTAGAAAACTTTGGTTGTAAGACTTAAAAAAAACTTACAAATTCTAGTCATCAAAAAACTTCCTAAAAGCATTTAGTAAAATAGATGGGAAAATCTTGCAAATCTTAAAATTCTTGAATATAATTTTTTTAAATAATAAAATAAATTCTTTAAAAATTCTACAACCCTAGAAAATATTCCAGAAATGTAAAGGAGCAATTTTTGGAATTGTAGATAATAATAATGCTGGAAAATTCCACAAATTGAGGAAAAGTTCCCAAAATTTAGAAGAAAAATCTCCAAAAGATAAAGAAGAGCTACTGAGATTTTAAAAAATTAGAAAAAAATATAGTTTATTATTCAATCTCATGCTAATAAGAAATTGGTGACAATGTTTGCAATTTTAAAGAAAAATTCCTAGAAAATTTTGAGGGTCAAGTTAGTATCTGTAGAACAAATTCCATTGATGTTTAAAAATATTCTAGAAATGTAGGAGAGAAATTCTAGAAAGAAATTGTTGTCACTTCCTGAAAACTAAAAAAAAATATGGAAAAATCTTTCAATTTAGGGAAGTCATCCTTTAACTTGACTACTTGACAAGATTATTAGTGAGCAACTTGCATGGATTTCCAAGTCAATAATATCATGTAGGCAACATGGTTTTCAATCGTGTAGATCCACAACGACAAATTTAAACATTTTTTGTCAAATGCCTTTGTTAGAAATTATCAAGTAGATACTATATATACGGATTTTTCAAAGGCGTTTGACAGAGTCAATCATGCTGTCCTTTTGCACAAATTATGTTTACTTGGATTTAGTTCAAATACTTTATCTTGGCTCAAATCTTTTCTTACAGATCGACTACAAACTGTAAAAATTTCTAATTTCGTATCAGAATCAATTGTTATTGGTTCTGGTGTTCCACAAGGATCTCATATTGGACCAATTCTGTTTATATTATTTATAAATGATTTAGAGCAGGTTATTAAGTTCAGTGAATGCTTATTATACGCGGATGACATGAAATTATATAAAATTGTAAAATGTGTTGATGACTGCAAATTATTACAAGAGGATTTGGATAGTGTTGCTCGTTGGTGTGTTATCAATAAATTGTTTTTAAATGTTGATAAGTGTGTTTCAATTTCTTTTTTTAAAAGTGTGCGTTCAATACATGTTGAGTATGTCATCCATTCATCACCTTTGAAATGTGTTGACTCGGTTAAAGACTTGGGTGTGCTTTTTGATAGTCGCTTGTATTTTAAGGGCCACATTAATGGTATATGTGATAAAGCATCAAGACTCTGGGGCTTTATTTGGCATATTTCAAAGGAGTTACAACCAAATTGTTTATTTCTTTTATATTGTTCATTGATAAGGTGTCACCTAGAGTATGCATCCCCAGTTTGGTCTCCTTACTTAGTAATGCACATTAACCATATCGAATCGTTGCAACACAAATTCCTTCGAAAATTAGAATACAAACTAGGTATTCGCCATATCCAAGGTAGCTATGAATCCATCATGAAAACTTTTAACATCCAGTTTACTAAGTGATCGTCGTAAAATGGCAGACCTTAATAATAAAACTAACACTCGCCAAGAATTCTACTTTATTTTATTATAATTATTATTAATTTTTATTTTTATCTTGTATATGCTAGTATTAATATAATTATTATTTAGTTTCCTATGTATTTATTTAAATGAATCACTCACTTAGAATATATTTTAATTTTATTATAATTCTTCATTTTTATTTTCTAATAGTAATTTATATAGTTTAGTTTATTTGTATTAATTTATTGTAGTTTTAAGTTTATATGTAATTTATTTTATGTTATTATTATGTATTTATATGTAAAATGGGGTTTCCCGTAAATAAACATTATTATTATTATTATTATTATTAATAAAATTGTGATCAAAGTGACACACCGGTAGCATAAATTCTTTATACATTCTAAAATCCTCGAAGATAATTTTTAGAAATTATACAATTAATTCCTTAAATATTCCAACACCCTCGAAAATTTTCTAGGAATTTGGAAGTGAAATCTTTAGAAAATAAAGAATAGCTATTGAGATTTAAAACAAAAATTGAACTATTGTTAATTATGGATGACAATGTTTGCAATTTAAAAGAAATATATCTAAAAACACTGATTGTAAACAAGGAAAAAGTTAATACATCTGTAGAATAAACTCCATAAATGTTTAACAAACCTGATAAATATTCTAGGAATTTTGGTAATAAATTCTATAAAGGCATGAAAGTTACGATCACCAAAAAACTTTCCTAAAAAAATCAAAATGGCACACTTGTATTTCCTAAAAAAATCTGAATGGCACACCTGTAGCATGAATTATTTATACATTCTAAAATCCTTGAAGGTAAACTTTGGAATTTAGAAAATTAGTTCCTGAAAAAGGCATGAAAATTACTATCACCAAAAAACTTTCCTAAAAAAATCAAAATGCACACTTGTATTTCCTAAAAAAAATCAGAATGGCACACCTGTAGCATAAATTATTTATACATTCTAAAATCCTTGAAGGTAAACTTTGGAATTTAGAAAATTAGTTCCTAAAAAATTCTACAATCATTGTTTTGAAATTTCGAGAGCAATTTCTGGAAATTTAGAAAATAATAATACTGGAAAAAAATAACCATAAATGTTCTAGAATGCTAAAAAATTTAAGAGAGAATTTCTAGGGAGGCTTGGAAATTCTAGTCTTCAAAAAATAAAAACCTTCCTGAAAACTTCTAGTAAAATAGATGAAAAAATTTTGCAATTTGGAGAACCGAAATTTGGAAAAACCATTGTTAATTATAAAATTAATACTAATGTTATTAATTTGGAAGAGAAATTCCTACAAAATTTTGATGATAAACTCAGTACATCTGTAAGAAATTGTATTGCAATTTTTCAGTTGCTGTATTTTATCCATTTTTTTTAAGACTTATTGTTCACAAATTTTTTTAGAAATTTTCAGGAATTTTTATTCTAATGGTCGCGATACTTTTTTGGTGGTTCTAGAATAAATTTTTAATATATTTTTGAGAATTCTAGAACTTTTGTTGTATTTATTTTAACTTTTCCTTTATAGAATTTGAAAAATATTACATAACTTTACAAATAAAAGTTAAAGGGAATGAAAAACTGAACAAATTTTATTGAAATATATAAAAATAAAAATTAATAATTTTGACATTTTTTGCTTATTACTAATAAACTATAGGAGTTACATGAGATTTATATAACAAGTAATTGTAGATAATCAAAGATTTAGCAAATTATTAAGAATAACCATTTCGAGTAAACTTTATAGTTTTCGTGAAAAATATAGGGAAAGTACTACCATTTTTATGTTATAATTTCAACTAATTTAAAACAGAATATTTATTTAAGTTTTTTGTCGAAATTTCAATTATTTTTAGTAAAATAAAAAGTCAGATTCAGCCAAATTTTAATTTATATTTAAATTTTAAAATCAATTTTGATTTCAAACAAGATATTTTTAATAAAGAGAATGGTTGCGACAGTTACTACATTTTCCATGATTTTTCAAAATATTTGTCTTTATTTCAACTGTTTTTTAACCAAAATTTCAATTGGTTTTTATAAAATAAAACGTCTGATTAATGAAAATTTTAAATCGTTTTTCAACTCTTTTATTGAGTTTTTAAAACATTATAAATTGCTATTCAATAAAATTATAATTGTTTTTAACATTTTTTAATCACAGCTTTGTTTGCATCGTTGTCATGCTATTATTGTTTGTGTATAAGTCTGAACGAACTTCCAAAGTTAAAAATTCGACATAAGCGATTATTGCATAATTTAAAAAATTCATCTCTCATGCTTAGAGCAATGTTACGATGAATTAAATTCTCACTTAACCCGTGATGAAACATTTCTTGCAAGAAATTATTGAGACTATTAACGAAACAATCAACAACGAGCTGAATGAGGCTCTCCTGGAAATACAAAAGTGGTATGGGAAGTAACGAGAACGATTAACGAACTCTACTAAGAAGCCAAAAAGAACGGAAAGGATTTAAACATTGCGTTAGCGTACAAGTACCAAAAATTCCACACTTTATACAAGAAACTAAATCGACCCAAACAGTGTTAAAGAAAGTGCTGCAGAAATAGAAACTATTACTGAGCTTTTGAATCTAAAACTCGAAAGTATTCGTGAGGAAGTTGCTTTCATATTGCTGATATCGAAGCTTGAAAAAGCGCTAAATCTGAAAAGAAGTTGGTAAAAAAGGTAAAGCTGTTAAAGTAAACGTAAATCTTGCAATATAATAAATTATTAAGATCATGAAGGAAAGATCTCCTGGTACTCTTAGTTGCGTTGTAGATAGTGATAATTTAAAGTCTCAGATGAAGAAGGTTTTGAATGAATTTAGAGAAGGTTTGTTAAGACTAATTATCCAAATGTACAATTCTTTATGAATTAAAAATTATATACAACCAATAACAAAAGTTTGCTTTGTAATGTAAAGAACTAAAACAAAAGACTTAAGCAATGAAGCTACTAAAGGACAAACTTATCAACGAACTAATCATCTAATACGACACCTGGTTATTCAACAAAGATTTGATAAGAATTAGAAGACTTTAGTTTATCAACAAACCTTCTAAATATAAGTTAAAATAATGCAGACATATGTTTATCTTATTTAACTAAACTTTTTACCAGATTCCATTCTTTTAACTAGGCTAATGTATAAAAAATTTTAAACTGACAAATTAAAATAAGATAGATAGATAAAAGAGCAATCAAAGTCTCAACTTAAGTATCTAGTGCTTTTTTTTCTAAAATCCTAAACAAATTAATGAGAAACAAGTATATAATATCCTAAGACAGTGATAATGAACGAAACAGGTGTCAGGAATCTGAAAATAAAAATATGGAACATAAAAAGTGCGTTTCTTTATCAAACTTAAACTTTTATAGGAAAGATATTGTCTCCTTTGCCAAGAAGAGATTTATGGTGCTAAAATAGCATAACGAAAGTTTATCGACATCAATAGGAAAAACACTTCTCACAAAAATTCATTAACTGATAGGAAAGAAAAACAATTTTATAAGATCTAAATAAATATTATCTCATCATATTAAAAAAAAACCTTTATATCGTTCATAACTTTATTATTTTATTACTACAAATTAAATGATAAAAACTTTTTCTTAAATAAAAAAAAACAGCTATATCATATAAATATCTAAAAATGGAACGCGATATACGAAATCCCTAACTTATATTAAGATCTCCCCAATATTAACACTCGAACTACCCGAAATCAGAGAAATACGGCCGCGATACTGGAACGGCCCTATCTTTTCACACATGACCGTCCATGAATGAAGATATAGATAATACCGGCAGGGGAGCCAAAAATGCTAAAGCGCATCCAGAGCGAGGACTAATTGACTTCACTGTAGGGGTATTCTGTAGTCGCTTTTCATGTCGCCGCATAAGCTCGAGCTTAGGCTCTGGACGTTTAACAGAAACCCTTTCCCCCCCCTCCCGCTGCGCTTTGAATCTCATCCACCGGAAATCTTACAGAACAAAGCCCTGTTGCCTATCAAACACCGGCATTTAATAACGGTGCGGCAAACGGGTGGGTGAATTTAAGTGCACAGCGCGTTTGCCCTATTGTATGTCGTTCCTACATAAACTACCTTCAAGTGCAGTTGAAATTACCATAAATTAATATTGGTTTGTTGCAGGGTAAATAAGGGTTCGTTTTATTTGAATTGTAAATTTGCTCCCTCTCAATATTGATGACCTTAATTCTAGTTTGTATCAACATAACAAATAAATATTGTTTACTATGTATTGTTATTTCAAATACACATAAAAGATTCTTATTAATAACATCTTCAATAATACTACATTAAATAAGTTATATTTATTAATCTGCCATAAAAGGTTTGCTAAATTCTTAATTTGAGTATCAATTAATTATATTTTTTGGAAAAATCTTATTAAAATTAAAAACACTTGGTTTGTTTCACAGAATATTCTGTGAAACAAACCAAGTGTTTTTAATTTCTAATCAAGATTTTTCAAATATGTTTCACCACGGGTTAAGTGAGCAATTAATTAAATATATATTTTTTGGACCTACATACAGGGTCTGTTATGAAAGTAATGCACATAAGTTTATTGTAATGCTACTGCCCTTTCAATGGGAGTTTCCTCCGAGCAGTCTGACGTGCCTTCGCGATAAGTGTGGGTTTTGTCAAGTTTTGTGTTCGGCTTCAAGAGGTTTCCAAAGATGACTGCATTTCAAGGTCACATTCCTGGAGATTTCAAAAGGCGTTCAAGGAGATCTGGGAGAAGGTTTCGATAAACCTCGCTTTGGATGCCCAACAACAGCCAAAACAAACAAAAACGTGAATCTTGTGTGCGAAGTTTTGCGTTCCAATCGTCGATTGAGCATCCAATTAATCGCTAACACCCTAAACATGTCCACATCTGCGATGCATGAAATAATGATCTGCAAATGCACAAGGTCTGCGCGAGACTTTTGCCGAAAGTGTTAACGGAAGAGCAGAAAGAACTTGTCAATAATTGTTAGATTTGATTCAAAAAGAGCCGGACTTTCTTAACTATGTGGCAACCGGAGACGAATCCTGAATTTATGAGAGCCAGAATCGAAAAGGCAGAGCAGCGTGTGGCACACAAAATCTCTACCTCGCCATAAGAAAGCGCAAATGAGCAGGTCTCGCATCAAAACGATGCTCTTTGTCTCTTTTGACGTCCAAGGAATTGTACAGTTTGAGTTTGTACCGCAGGAAGAAATTATCAGCTCAGTCTCCAGATATTGAAATACCGAGTAATGTGCGTAAGGGCTGACATCAAAGACAGGTTCACCACGGCAATGCTTCCAGCCACACTACTAATTTCCTGGCCCGGAGCAACACCCTAGTAGTCTCCAGCCCCTTTGCAGTCCCAACTTGGCTCTATGCGACTTATTTTTGTTTATCCGACTAAAGAGAGAGCTGAAAGGAAAGAAATCAGTGTCCGTGAAAAAAGCCAACAACGTTCCTAAGAGACTTTTCTCTCGATCAGCTTTAGAATACCTTCCATGCATTGCAGACACGTTTCCGCACGTCTATTAATGCTGGAGGAGAGAATTTTATGCGTCTGTAACGATTCGATCAATAAATAAATTTTCTCAGAAAATGCGCATTACTTTTATAATGGACCCTGTATTTACTTTTTTTTCTATTGAAATTATACAACAAAATGGAAAATAAAAAGTATAAATTCGATTTATATATTAAAACAAACTTGCTAACTTTAATTTGTGTGAAAAATACATAAAGAAATGTACAAATTATTTTTGTTAATCGCTTAATTATCTGAAACTACAGCGCCATTTGCGAATTTTAAAGTAAAAAATCAGCCTTAACCGTTTAGTAAAAACCATTATTAATTAATAATGATTTTAAATACTTTATCTTTGCGTCTTGGCTAGCGAACATTAACATGAAACAAAAACAAAATTCAAAATTATACAAGACGCATTAAAAATTTTAGATCTTAAACAAAACCACAAACGAGCAGTTGTTGAGCATCTTTGTAGATATTAGGCAATGAAAAAGGCTATAGATGAGGTAATGACATTAATGTCATAAAAATAAATAAGAAATTTAACAAAATTATGCTAGGTAATTGAAATAAAAATATATGAACCAGGAGGGAAAAGAATTTAGAGCGAGGAAATTAAAAGATAAAATGTTAGATAGGAAGGAAATGGAGTTAATTATATGATTACATGAACTTAAGGTATAGTCCAGAATTTGCTAGACTAATTTCATTACATCAGCCTAAATTTTGTAGATTATGCAAAAAGTAACTAAAAAGAGAGAACATAATTATTTGAGTAAGGTGAAGAAAATTGTAAAAGTAGACTTTAAAAGTGTTTAGTCAGTAGAATGTTGTTTTGTTATTGTTTTACTAGATCTTCTACTGTCTTTCTTTGGGTGTGGCTTTCATTCATTCAAAACGGCTTATAAAACTTGGTCACAACCAGAAGGTGCTTGAACTCAGAAGGAACGAGCTAAGAAATTTCACCGGACTCATGACAGGGCATTGTGCCCTTCGGTACCATTTGTGAAAAATGGGAAAAGAAGAATGTGGAAACTGCTGACTGTGTGATTCGGCAGATGAAACGACCGAGCACTTGTGCTGCGATTGTTTATAAGGATTTTTCACACTTCGAAAGGAACCGATTATATCACGAAGAAGTGAACAGCATCACCCCCAAAGAAAGTTTCCAGGCTCATGGAGGACGTGGGACTGCTTGGGAAGTGGTTAGTTAAGGGTAGAACAATAGATCTGTTAGGTCGCAGTTCACGAGAGGCTAACACACCTCACAATTACCCCTTTTACCTACCCTAATCTATAATACATATAACTGAGAGTTCAAGAAAGTCTCAAGAAGGGACTATTATAATGGAACTAGAATAAAATTGCAACAGTTACATTTATAATGAAATTAGGCGTAGATCGCTGACCATAAGAAAATATTGGATCTGAAAAGATTGACGAAAAGAATGTTACAAGTTATCGGAAAACAGTGGCAAAATTTGAAATCTATCTCTAATCTGAAAATTTCAACAAAATAATATTGTTATAGAATTGATAGGCATTCACGGAGCAATTTCTAGATTTTGGGAACTAGGAAATTACAAGAACGAATCACTTGCGCCCATTGATATAAGGTGTGAAAATTACTTCAAAGAAACAACCTCCCAAGTCATCAGTGAGCGGTTACAGGTGGCAACTGGACTGCACATTACGGTTGGAAATATCATATCAGTCAGTAAACCAGCGTTTCTTCTCCTTAGGACGAAGACTAATAAAGCAACCTGACATGAGTTCAAAATATATCAATCGCTGTCAAAGGTCAAATGTCACATTATATGCTGCCATATTTACTGAATGCTCTTCCTACGAGAAACTTATGCGCGTAATGGGATACGTTCTCCGTTTTATAAACAATATCCGGAAATGTAGTGTACAGCGTGGGCAGTTAAAAATGGCATAAGTAAGACAAAGTGCAGTAGTATTATTAAGAAGCCTAAAAAGTATCGTGTTTAGTCCAGAGATAAGGCCTCTTAAACTCAATAAGTGTGTGTCAAATCAAGCAGGCGCTTTGCGTTAAATCCTTGTCTATGCTATATCGTGTTCCTCTTATAAAATATAGACCTGCCGAGTGAGTGACAATTCTCCTACGTGACTCACAGACTAACTTAAATGATTGTACGTAGTATTCATACGTCACAATTACAAGAAATCATATATGCTCAAGGAACACTGGCAGCATTGTGCCATACTTTTTGGATCATAAATGGAAGAAGTCTCAACAATTTTGACCATTCGAAGGTCGCAGAACGAAAAGGATCGCTAATAATGCCTGAGCAGCAAATGCAGTACACTTCGAATTAGTTTCAACATTATCCATTAATGGATTCCTAGCTGCAATTAGACATTTCTTATTAAGGAGTAGCTATGTGATTGAAATCATTAGCGATAATGCCACCAATTTTGTCAGTGTGAAAATCATTTACGAACCTCGGCCTGTTTCTTCGTGACTTTGATACTCAAGGAAGCATTAATAATGGAATGACTCAACGAGAATTAAATGGACCTTTGAAAACCGAAGAGCTGATTACTCTGCTAACACAGATTGAAGCAGTTCTCAACTCGAGACCAATAAACCCAATCAATGATGGCCAAATGATCTTACTGTTCTATTGATGTTTTTTCTTTTTCTAATATGAAGTAGAGCCGCCTTCAAACTGTACTTAGAACCATCTATGAACAAACTCCATTCATTTCGATCATCTGGTGTATTCATCACATCAAATAAAGTATATAGTGGCCTCTGTTTTAGGGTCAAGATGTTTCCTTCCTGCAATCGTGATGCAAGCAGCTCTGCTTTTTGTTTCGATAAATTTAAATCGCGAATCAACTCCCTCACTTCACTTTGCGATATTCAGTGCTTTTCTTCTATGACAAAATCGCTTTCATTGCTCACCATGATGAAGACAAAGTTCTTAGGGCATTTTTTGCACTTACACCTGGACAAATTCGCATTTATAGCAACGACATTCATGGAGCAAAAGTAGCACGATTTTTCTTCATGATGTTGGCATAGAAAATTAACAATTTCGGTACCCATGGCTTGTCAGTGTTTACTACAGCAAAACCAAAGCGTATGTTTGGCAGCATTTGTTATGATTTTTTCACGTTTTCCGAGCATATAACATCCACAAACGTAGCAAAACCGCTATGAATCGACTTGCAACGTTTTCTCTGCATTTTCAAACGTTATGAATCAATAGCATTGCACAAAAACAAGTTCTTGATGATGTTTAAGGCAACGTAGTCATTTCTGCAGGCAATATGTTTAAGAAGACGTATGATTTTAGACTTTGGATACATTTCTAAACACCGCACTCTATGATTAATAATAATAATAATTGTAATTGGCATTTTAGCAAATAAGGTATACATTTTAAAAAATGTTTCCAGTAGTTGGATTCTAACCTGTAAACCTGTAGATTGCTAGTTCAGCGTTCTAGTAACGGGGCCACTCAGATTTAGCGTAAATATTGAGGTGCAATAATCTAGCAGAGCAAAAAATATTAGCAAGTAATGCAGAGAAAAGTTCCGCCGATATCTTGGTACAGATTGTAAGATAATTGTAACTACACGAATCTTTCAGTACGTATTTTTGACAATAAAAAATCTTATTTAGTGCAAAGCTCTTGGTATTGTAACATAATATGTGTTTTAGAAGCTTCAAATGTAAACCAGGTAAGTGAGTATCAGGAAAACCTAGTACAGTAAAAAAAAGGTAAAAAGAAAAAAATCAGACATAACAAAAGATTTATTAACTTGATATTAATGTATTGGCTTTTAACTGATGAAAATACATTTAACATCTTGTTGATGTTGAAGGCTTCTACTTCGTTATACATGTGGAATAGAAATGAAACACACTTATAACTTTGTTTGTACAACTTTCTGTTTGAAAATGATACGTGCAGTTACTGAAACTTAAAAATTAAAATACGTGTTATACAGAAAAAGTTATAAGTGTGTTTATTTTCTTTAACATCTAATTGTAAGGTTTTATAAATAAAACTTTCTAAGTGTTTTGTTGACTTTTTACTTTTGCAGCGATTCTTCAGAAGAAGGAGACTGCATGATTGTATGTTAAATGATTAGGGGACGCGCCCAAATTATATGCATTAAGAAAACATTTCATCTGATAGAGAACTTTATTTATTTGAACTTGTCCTGCTCCTAGAATTTCACAAAAACTTAAAAATTGATTAAAGGTAACAGAATCAAGAAACAATTAAATAACGTTTAATAAAAGTGTTAATTTTTGCATGGGCCCAAAATTAAAGAGAAAACAAGGGGTGCTTATGTACAAGGTGGCCCAAATTCATATTTAAATATGAATTACGAAAATTACAAAAATTTGATGTATCAGAATGCTTTATTAAAAGCAACAGTAACTCTAATATTTATTGCATTGGAAACTCGATATCCGGAGAGAAGGCAGCTATTAAAAATGTTTACGACGTAAATTAAATGTACATTTAGCAAAATAAAAATAAACTGTGGAGAAAGTGATTACAAGTTATTTTATATTAAAATAAATGTTAATGAGATCAAATTTAAAAAATAAAATATATCACAGTTTAAAATAAATAAGAACGAATTACAATTAAAACTCACATAGATTAAAAACAATATATCTTAGTGACTATTTAAAAATATATGCAATATATGCAAGTCGTGAAGACTAGCAATTGCAATTTCTAAGTAGACGTGAAATACCATAATTTTTGCCATAATCAGTTGAATTGATTGGGTTATGAAACGTAACGCTTGATCTCAGTGTCCTGGAATTTACTTGAAAGTTAATGTTTCTTACCAATTCTGTAGAATTTCTAGGTTCTCCGAGCAATTTGTGTACAAATACCACGTCGCTACAAATGCGCCTATGCTCAAGAGTGCGGAGATTATATATGTATGGGCACCAAACTACAGAGCAATATTTAAGATGATACAAATAGTCTAATTAATGTGTACACATTATGAAATTTTTGATAATATTTTCTGAAAAAAAAAGTCGCTTCTCAAGGTCATACCAAGGTCTTTAATCGTACTCACCTGAATAAGATTTATATTGTCCCTTTCAGGTAGTAACCCGCGCCTGTTGCGAGCTTTCTAATTTGTCTTCGCGGATAAATCGCGAATCGGCGGCAACAAGTATGTTAAACTATTTTCCTGGGCGATATTGTAAAAGTAATCAAATCACCTTTGGAAATGACATTTCTGTTTTGTGATTGTTAATTTATAATTTGTTGTTGCTGTCAAAGTTAATTTGAACGTTAGAAAAATCACTTTATTATAATGCTTTATTTTTCAAATGAAGAAGCATATGATATGTTAGCAGTGTATTTTGAAAGTCTACAAAATGCAGTCATTGCTGAAAGAGAATATGGGTTACGATTTCCTGAAAGACGGCGTCATTCAAGAAAAGTTTTAAAAAGACTGGCAGAACGATTACAAAAAACTGGCAATGTTCAACCTGTTTCGGTAAAAAATGGGGTACGTAGAAGACAAAATGAAGAAAATGTTATTAACGCCTCGGCATACGTTAACGCTGAACCACGTGCAAGTATTAGGGAAATTGCAAGAGATCTAGAATAAAATTATTCTTTGGTGAATAGAATACTAAAAGAACATAAAATGCATCCTTGCCATGTTGTTTTACATCTAGAGTTAAAAGACATAGATTTTGATCGACGACTAGATTTTTGCAATTGGTTAAAAGGAATGTTAAATGATAATAAAAAATTTCTATCTTCAATATTATGGACGAATGAGGCTACATTTTCAAGCTCTGGTAAAATTAACTTGCACAACAGTCACTACTGGTCAGAAAAAAATCCACACAGGCAGAGGGAAGTCAATTACCAAAATCGCTGGAGCATAAATGTGTGGTGTGGTATTTTAAATAGGAAGATAATAGGACCTTTTTTCTTCGAAGAAAAATTAACGGGCCAAAGGTACTTAGATTTTTTAACCAACGATTTGCCCATCCTCCTGGAAGACGTTCCAATTCGTAACAGATTAGACATGTGGTATCAACAAGATGGTTGCCCAGCACATTTTGCCGCAGGTGTCCGAAATTATTTAGATATTGTATTTTCAAATAAATGGATTGGAAGGGGAAGTATTTTTCCATGGCCAGCAAGGTCACCAGATCTTACGGTTTTAGATTTCTTTTTATGGGGTAGAATTAAAGATTTGGTTTTTAAAACACGTTCAACTACACGTGAGGATATGAAAGAAAGGATTCGGCAAGCAGTAAGAGGTATTTCTGGTGCTGAAATTGAGGCCAGTGTCAATTTCACTATAGAAAGACTAAATTTGTGCATAGCGATTACCCGAAGAGTTTTAAAACAGTGGATTTTGGTCTATCTTTACTGTTACTAGTCCTACTTTTACCAATAGGGTTAGTAAACTAACGAACGACAACGCTTACAGGCCATTTTTCAGCAAGCAAAAATGTATCGATATCAGTCTCAAAACTACCTACTTTAAATAAACAGTACATATTATTAGCTATAAGTGGAATGCAAGTGAAGTTCATTATACCGACATGATCTTTAATAAAACATAATATTTCATCAACAGTTGTTGAGGGACTACAGTTATGAATATGATAGAATGAAACTTTGCGTGCACGAAGAAATTCAACGTTATTAGCTGTACCACGAAGAATAGATGGCAATACGGGGCTCTTATTCGGTTCCTGAAGACTAAGAAAGGTTTTAACCTATTTATCGTAACATATTAAATCACAATATTTAAACTCTGTTATTATTGAAGGACGAAAAAGATAATTAGTTTAAATTGAAAGCTATTATTTATTATTAGAGAGCGGATTTCTAGCATTATGCTTATCCATAATATTAATAGCATCGAAAAAATTTCTTAATATCTATACGAATCTTGAAGAATGTGATTACTTAGCGCTAAGTTTTTTTTTTAGCAAAAAAGCAAAAAAAAAACTTAGCGCTAAGTAATCACATTCTATTTTGACTTTTTGTGGTTATTTTGACTTTTTACGCTTATTTTCATGCTTTTTTAGATTATGATGCTTATTTGGAGCATTTTCTTAAACATTTAAAAAACATTTAATAAAAATTTGTGCTAATATAGAGAATTTTCTTAAAACTCTGTATCCCATCATTTATAGATTATATTTGTATTACATATTTTCTTCGTGTCTTTTGACAACATAATTGTTTAAAATCTTCATAATATGATACAATAATTATAATGCATTTTATTATTAATAAATATTGGTACAAATTACCAATTTATAATGGATTCGTTTATAAATAGGTAGATATAATAGACCGTTCATTATTCAGATAATACAGACGAACGCTTCATCACACCTATGATATTCCGGATGTAAACGTCGTTAAACTAGGCCCGAACAGGGGCCCCAGTAAGTATTAAATGTAAACAAATTTAAGTGATAGCTAATAATCAGGTGTTCTGCAATCGTATCAATTTTCTCTACAGGCGCATATTTACCGTTTTCGTTAA
The DNA here is from genome assembly GCA_963969525.1 of Ontholestes murinus. NCBI lineage: Eukaryota > Metazoa > Arthropoda > Insecta > Coleoptera > Staphylinidae > Ontholestes > Ontholestes murinus. The sequence continues at coordinate 69,675,231 of OZ018388.1, forward strand.
TTTTCATATTCAAACTCGCATTCATAAACTATTGAATTGACATTCCAAAAACTTTGCTTATTTATCAACAATTATTATATGCGTGAATCGTATTAACCTGGGGAATCACAGATAAATTATATTATATAATTCACATGTATATTTAACCCATAATGCAAAAGGTGAAGACCACAATACAAGAATTAATTGGAGACTATCCAGAATTAACAAGTGAAAATTATACATTATTTTCTAAGGCATGTTTAAAAATAGTAAGTTTTATTTTAGTTCTAACTGCATCCTAACTAGTCAAGACTTGTATGTAAAACATGTTATAACAACACTACATCAAGAACGTTTGAAAAAGTTCTAAGCTGAACTAAAAAAACAGCACAATTTCACAATCTTTAGCATCATCTTCAACAAACGGTGGACAATTTAAATTAAATTTACATTTGTGCAAAATACTTTCACATTCGAATATCCCTTAAGAAAATTACAAAATAATGCATTTAAATCTTTCTTGGGAAAATATTGTAAAATGCGCATTCCCCAGAAAAAATTAAAGATTTTATTAACAATAATTATATGTGATGATGAAACCACCAATAGGAGTTTAACATGAAGACATCCGACCAATAGTATTTTGATATATACAAAAGATTTGAAGAAAACTGATAATAACATTATAGCAAAATTCATAAATGATGGACTGACAAGCTTATTTTTGCCGTAGAAAATACCAAGTTACAAAATTTTACTAATAATGCATTTTGTGCATTGTACAAGTTTAGCACATGGATAGAAACAAATTTCTGAAACTATAAGAATGGAATTTCCATTTGTAGATTTAATTAAATATGGAACAATAGTTCTTATATTCTTCTGTGAGTGCAATTATTCAAGAAGTCATTACCTGATATCTCACTGCCCCATAAACCAGTGCTAACAAAATGGGGAACTTGGCTATATGCTACGATGTACTATGCGAACAATTTTGAAGAATTTAATAAGGTTATATACAACTTTCCCAAAACGACAACCAAATCAGTTAATGACTGTCAAACAGTTCTTAAGAAACAAGAGCTTCCTTTAAAACAATTGAGTTACATTAAATCGCGATTAAATTTTGTGAGCAACACAATCAAATCTTTATAAACGCAGATTCATTTTAGAAAATACCTGGACGCATTGGCCAAGAAATAAAAATAATATCGAAAGAAGTATTCGGTGAAAATGAAGTATTTTTAATATTAAATAAATTAAACTTGATTTTGAATGGCAATTTTCGAATGGATCCAGCTATAATTTAAAATAAAGAGAAGCTTTTCCACTTTCAAAAATGTATTGAGCGTCAGAAGTAATAATTTTTACAATTAAACCCCTCTAACGACATTTAATGATCTACTGTTTTCATTAATAGATTTTAGTTATTTTGAAATGTATACAAAATTACAATTTAATTTTTAAATACTTACATGATATTATATATTGCGTAAAGAAAGTATGTTTATTTTAGTTTTAAGCAGAGTTTCTATGTAAAATATGTTGATAAACGTGTAACATATTAAGAAAATATAGTTTTCTTTAGTGCTTTTTTCGTGTTTGTATGCTTTTTTCCTGTTTTTATGCTTTTTTTAATGCTTTTTTTCTCTAAATTTTGTGTCTTTTTTTTCCACATTTTTTAAGCTTTTTTATCCGCTCTCTATTTATTATCAACAATGTACATAGAAATGGTAACTAATATAAAATTAAAAATACCATTAAATGTAGTTGCTTTTATAAAAGGCATTGTATTAGGTTTTAGTATAAAAATATAATGTTTTAAAAATTTCTAAATATTATAAAATATTCATCTGCGATGGTGTTGTAATGGTCAGCATAGTTGCCTTCCAAACAGTTGATCCGGGTTCGATTCCCGGCCATCGCAGTTTGTTTTGCACTTATTCCTAATCTATTACCTCATTTCCATTAATTTAAAAAATTAAATGCCTGTTTTTCACCGTGTTTTAGTTTATTTAAAGTTGAATTCTTAATTCAATGTTTGATTTCTCGTATCATATATTCAATTCAGAACTAATTATTTTAATTACATCAACTTAAATTAACTTTTTGTTCCAAATGTATCATAATATAGTCACTCACAAATTATTTAACGTACATTAAGTCATTTTTAGTTTACTTTACAGAAAGAAATACGTTCAAACTAGTGTTGCTTTGATAGTTATACTATTTGTAACACGCAAATTAATTTGTATTATTCAATGTCTGTCGAAGTATTAGCTACAGAAGTAGTTGTTTCAAATTAATTTGTTTTGTAGTCTTAGTAAGACTCATTGTTGTAGATTCACGAAATGTTTTCGTATTTTTAAATTTATTATTTAATTTTCTACAACGAACTAAAGGATTTTAATACATTTTATAATTCAGAACTAGTTTGAATAGCATTTTAAGTAACAAAATTGTAAACATCCTGTTATTGTATTATCATTTTAATAATCGCTTAATACACATTGATCGAAGCCCATCACTAATTTCGCGGATGTGTAAGTGGGGGGCCCTTACAAAGCCTAACCAATGTCGGTATTAATTAATTAAACACGAGAAGCACGCCAGGATCAATCGGCCCCAACATGGTTATTGTCACGCAACACCTGGATGATTATTAATTAATAAGAGCAGTTCAAATTCCATTCCAGATAATCCTCTCCTGTTTGTACTTCGAAATAATCAATTGCGCGAAATCCGGGCTTCAGTCACTTTGATGCATTCGGGGGGACGGCCGTTGCCGGATTTCAGGGAACCGCCACCGAAATTGGGACGTACCGCCGTTCGGCGGTCGGGGAAACAAATATCCCCATTATAAAACAGAAACGATGCGGCACTGGAAAATGTGTTTTGGCACACATTTTCATTGTACCAACGTATAATCGGATTTTACGTTTTCCCATTATGGTTACGTTACAATTTGCTTTTATGAAACGTGATCAACGTTTCACGCTAAAAATTATTCCATCACCGGCGGTGAGGAAATACACTAAAATTTATAATTTTTCTTTTAGAAAATTTGAATTTTAATTAAATATAGTTCGAAATAAAACACGATTTCCATGTTTTATTTCATCCTACATTTGAAAATTAAATCCCACATAGTAACACTCACCACCAGCTTGTTTCTTAATTTTAATTAGTTTATAAGCAATATAATTCGTGTCCAAAATAGTAGCTTTAAAGTGTACATGCCCAGTGCTAAGACCAACAGACTAAGTTCTTAATACTATAAATCTATTATATATGGAGGAAAATCATACTGAAGCCAGTGAACGTGATACATGCTGAATGTTGAATTTATTAAGCTGTGCTGCCTTAAAATAGGACGATCAAAGTAGGTAATTACGATGATTATATCAAAGAAGATAATTACAACTCAATCTGAATTTTCTGAAGCAATTCACAAATTTTATTTGATTCAATTTATTCAAATAAAATTTCTGAAGCACGGTTTTTAGTGGTGCTTTATTCATTAATAGATATCTATACACAAATATACATATACTCACAAATAAAGTCATAAATAAGTAAAAAACTATCCTTGAATGTAATGTAAGTTTTGCTGTTAAATATGTTTATTGTAATTAAATGAATTATTTCTAGGTTTTCAGCAATCAAAACTAGTACTATTGTAATTTGTTTTATTGTGACATATGTATTGAGGGTAATAAGTTTTTATGCGAAAAGATATTAAATTCGCATTAGTTAAGATTTTTAATGATTTTAGCTGCTGGAGTTTTATAGAGTTTTTTGCCGTAGTATGATTTAAAGTTTATAAATGTAATATTGAGTTATTTTTATAAATACATTTCTTGTGCGTATTATTTCATATACTGTTACGAGTCTAAAGTACATTGATGTATTTGTAAAGTAATGGAACTCTTTCGAACTCCTGCACTGTAGACCCCGTGCAGGAGTTCGAAAGAGTTCCATTAAATTAATTATTTTTGTTGGACAACGTTTGAAGAAAAATATAAACCGACCTCGTTACATATTTCTTCGGTATCTGTAATTTCACTTTGATTTATACTAATTTTATTAATACCGTTTGATGTTACTTTTCAATTTTTATTGTATTATATTTACTTACTATCTGCTATGTGGTTTTAAAAATGTTTGAAGATTTCGATAGCATTTTTGCGTAATATTGGTTTTTTGTGTTAGGATTTTACGTAACTAATCCAGATCTTCTAATTTATTTACTTGTTTCTTAAGTTTATTTGTAATTCATTATGTTTCTGGTAATTTTTAAAAGTACTATTATATATATATATATATATATATATATATATATATATATATATATATACAGTGTGTAAAGTGATGGGGTTTCCTATAGGGAAAACTTGTTTAATATGAATTTCAGGAAAAAAACTTATTCTTTATAAAAAATTTTGCTTGCTTCGAAACCCCTTATGGTCAAAGAAAAATCCAGTTTTATATAGGTAATCATGTTTCAAAATAGTTCGAAAAACAGTTCTAACATTAGTTGTATATGAATATCAGTAAAAAATTAAAGTTTTGAGTAGATTTGCAAGACACATGTTTAAAAGTATGTATATCCACATCCCAATAATATTTATGTTTTGCAGTAATATTTTGTGTCGCGTTATTTGCCATTAGTTACAATTTGGGCGGTATGGTCTCCAATATTTGGTTTTACAATAACAAGTACAACATTGTTTGTTATTGTCGTTAATACGTAGTCAATTTCGCTAATGCATTCATTATAACCAATTTTAGAAATTCGGATTGGTTCATTTTTGAAATTATAAGAAACGAGTTTGAAACAATTAATATATCTCAATGTATTTGACTTACAAGTGTCTTTAAATTGTCTACATTAAAATCCCCACAAAGAAATATGGATGGGTAACTTTGCGATAATAAGCTTAATAGTTTTGTGAGTTTATTTAATCTATAGATTATTAGGATGCATGCGTTATTGTTACCAAGAGAGATTACCGACTTTTCAATGTGATGTTCAATTAAACATTTTTGTATTGATTTACAATTTAAAAACAGATTTTGTTTAATAAATATTGCTGTTTCGCCATGTATATGTTCTTTTCGAGCGAATGATTATATTAAAGTATATCCTAATATATTACACCTATTTGTTTGTCCCTCAGACATTCAGTGCTCCCTAACACAAAATATCTCTGGTGATTGATAATGCAAGAATAATTCAATTTTAGTCAAGCAATGCACATTTAAGTGGACTATTTTAAACGTGTGACTGCCACATTATTTTTACTTATTTAATATTCTTGTTGATTTTTTTTACTTTGTTGCTGATGGAGTGAAGTTGAGGCCGATTGTCGAAAATTTACTTTACTTGGAAATTGAAACCGTCTAACTGTAGCTTCCTGATGCCAAATCCTTAGATTATACACGATGCTCTTCTATCATCTTTTCGTAATTCTTTGCACGAAAATTAAATATTAGGTGGAGTATGGCGTAGGTGTTATCTTAGATTGTCCACCTTGGTGTTTGTTTAGCCTGTATATGTGAAGGTAGTCAATTTTTGAACAGTCTCTTCATAATCAATAATAGGTTTGAAATAATTTTTCTTTATTTTCTTTGGGTTCTTAATTTCCGTCGTGGTTTGTATTTTTTCATTCGGTTCAATGATTTATTTCGTCTGGTCTTTAGTCTCCGTCTCCTTTTTATCGCTATATTTTTTGGGCCCGTTATTTTTCATAGTTGAGTGCCGTTCCTTAAATCTCTACCTACAGTTGTAGTGCAGTTTTCTTACATTCAGTTTTATTATTTTGTTGCCGTTTCGATAGACCGATTTATGTCTCCAAGCTATTTAAATTACAATCCGATTTTAGCAATTTAATATTTTTAAATTAGATTCGCGATTCTAATGGAAGTTTAGCCTTTCTATTATACTCACATGTATTTCATGTGTTTATAATCCAATTTATTAAAACCCTTCTTCCGGATCATTTCCGTTTATAAGGCTTTTATATTTTCAATGATTTTAATTATTATTTTTCATCTGATATTACGTAATTAATTTTGATAAAATAAAATATCCATTTTACTCGAATTTTATTTTTTTGATAATTAAAACTGTTTTCTTTTTTTGAGAAATTTGTTATCGTTTTTTTTTTCTTAATATTTTTATTTTTAGTTTATAACATTCCAAAAATTCCAAAATAAATTTAGAAATGTGTATTTTGTAATGTTTTAACGTTAGATTCCAGCAATTTATTGAAATTTTCCTCTGTTTTTATTTTTTTTTTCCAGTATTTTCGACAAATTTAATTTAATTTAGCGATACTATTATTGTCATCTAATTATCATAATACACAACTTCCTCTCCAATAGATACAGTCAAGTAAGAATCCGATAATCACTTTCTCATTCCTTCGCAATCTTACAAGGGGTTCCTCAGGGATCTCCCTTATAATAATAATAAATAAATAAATGTATTTCCCAACAGAAAAACTAAAACAGGGAAATTCATAACTTATAATACTAACTGTACAACTTATAAATAATATAATATTAGATAACTAATTAACTGAGGGTAGTGATTGAATGTAATCTCATGCAATATTGTAACTATTAAGTAAATTTTGGCGAAATTCTTCAAACGATGTAACAATGTCAGCATTCCATTATACGTTGTGGTAGTTCGAGATCATCCTTATAAATGGTGAGTTTTGATGCCCACGTGTTCTGGATACTTCATAGTAGAAACTGCAGCTGCAACTTTGTCTGGCAGGTGGTACACGTAGTTGTATTTGATTAATCAAGTTCATGGGAGTCAATGTTTCCATGAACAATTTGATGCAAATAACAACCCTTGACAACTTGATGAGGCTTTAGTAGTGAAGTTATATGGAACTCATTTAATAATGTATCGTGGCTGTGTCCTCTTTCTGGATATTGTTTTGTTTTTTTTTTAATGTAAATATGAAAATGAGAAATCTTTATTGTACGCTTTCAAGCATGTGCTTATATTTAAATTAGCTGGATACCACATTGGAACACAGTAATCCATCCATCTTATACCACAACGAAGCTGCAGAAAGATCATCCCTAAGAACCTTAACCAAACTCCATAATCCCTCCAACGACTTCTTATATGAAATTACCCAAACCACAATAATATCCCGCGTATATCAAGACTTACCACTAAATTCGCAAATAATCTATCTAATCGATCCCTTCTAACCAAGTTTTGTATTCCTCGAAATCACAATTTATCAACTCATCAGGTGAAAACCTTGACAGTTAAGCTAGCCAGTAAAGAACTTTGTTTATTATTTTAAATTAAATTAAGACAGGGCAGAAGGATCACAGGTCTATAGCCCAGACGGACTAACACCACATTATTTGTTATGTATATGTAAATGGAGATACGTAATTGTCCAAATAAAGATTATTGTTATTTTATTTTAATTTAATTTTACATTTGTGTTTTACCAAAATGTTACTTGTTTTTGGTAAAATAAAATAATCATTTAATGGCGGTTTTAAATGAAACCGGTTTCCGACTGTTTCTAAAAATTAGTTTTTTAATTGTTTTTTTTTTCAAACAATTAAAAAACTAATTTTTAGAATGTTTTCGACTCTTCTAGTTGATTTTCTATTTTATTTGTTGAAAAAATTTATTTAAAGCTTTTTGTCAAAATTTTAGTTGGTTTTGGTAAATTATATACCTTTTTTTAGAAAGTTTTCAAATATTTAATTGTTTTTCATTCAAATTTTATACTCTTTCTTTTAAGATGGTAACTTTTTAAAGAACATTTCAACTGGTTTAAGAAATTTCCAATAGATTTTTTTAAATAAAATTTTATATATGTTGCTATAACCAACTAATTTTAAACAAAATAAAAACTGTATTTTTAAGTAAGCAACTGATTTTAATACCAAAATATAATAAGACTACTTTAAACCGTTTTTCTTTTAATTTTTGCAACATATATACAGGGTGAGTTTTTTTCGATGTTCTCTATGGGGATCTCGGAAACTATAAGAGATAGAGAAACGGTTAAATGGGGAAAGAAGTGTAGATTTACGAGACGAATAAAATTCCACTTTCAAAGTTTTCAAAAAAGTCAAGGGTAACTAGATATTTTGAAAAAAGTAAAAAGTGTCAATTTTTTCAAATCAATATATCTCGGTTATTATAACAGATAGAAAAAAACTGTAAAGGACAAAGTTTTAGATGATTTTATGTAGATTAATGAAAAATAATCAGAAAATTTGTATCGCCATTATTTTCCGAGATATGATGCAAACTTACATTTTTTTAAATGGAAACCATAGTTGGCTATGGCCTCATTCAAAAGGTAATTTTTTTCTCTTTAATCCAATATGACATACGACATAGTTATTTCTAAAAATAAGTGAGTTATAGTCATTTTAAATTTTATTATAAATAAAAAAATGGGTAGCCATGAAAAAGATGAAAGTAGAACAATTGCAGTTGTTTATAATAATAGCAATATTGTAATTATACGCTCGATTGTTTAAATTTATCATTACAAGTAAGATTAAAATGGTTCCAATATGCCGGTGCTCCATCTAATAACATGTTGGCTTTACAAATTATTTAAATGATGCTTTTCCTAACTCATAAGTGGGAAGAAATAAATCAGTCCCAGGGCCACCTTGATCTTCCGATCTGTGCGTTTTAGAATTTTTTCTGTGGGGTTTTGTAAAAAACAAAGTATATGAAAAATCATATCAATCTGTGGAGGATCATAAACTAGTTGTTATTGAAACATTTAATTCAATTTACATGAGAATAGTCAAAAAGCCATAAATTCAATTTTAAAAAGATATAATTTATGTCATAATAGTATTAATAGTGGACTTTTTGACTATATTTTTTAATATTAAAATTTCTCTCCTATTGATATATTGATAATTACAGAATTACTTTATGCAGTTGTTTCATTTTGATTTATCTCTGTAAAACTAATGATTACAATATTGCTAATATTATAAACAACTGCAATTGTTTTACTTTCATCTTTTTCATGGCTACCCATTTTTTATTTATAATAAAATTTAAAATGACTATAACTCACTCATTTTTAAAAATAACTATGTCGTATGCCATATTGGATTAAAGAGAAAAAAATTACCTTTTGAATGAGGTCACAGCCAACTATGGTTTCCATTTAAAAAAATGTAAGTTTGCGTCATATCTCGGAAAATAATGGCGATAAAAATTTTCTGATTATTTTTTATTAATCTGCATAAAATTATCTAAAACTTTCTCCTTTACAGTTTTTTTCTACCTGTTATAAAAACCGAGATATATTGATTTGAAAAAATTGACACTTTTTACTTTTTTCAAAATATCTAGTTACCCTTGACTTTTTTGAAAACTTTGAAAGTGGAATTTTATTCGTCTTGCAAATCTACACTTCTTTCCCCATTTAACCGTTTCTCTATCTCTTATAGTTTCCGAGATCCCCATAGAGAACATCGAAAAAAACTCACCCTGTATAAGTGAGTCTTTGAGAGGAGTTTTAATTCGTTTATGATTTGTGTTTTGCTTAAATTTTAGTTGTTTTTTGGTTTAAAAAAAGGTTTCCGACTTGTTTAACAATTTTAAAAAAGCTAATGTATGCAAATTTCAAACTGTGTTTTCAAATTTTTAAAATGTTTACGACTTTTTAGTACATTTTCTTTTGTTTTTTTGAGAAAATTTTCTGATTTTTACAAAGTTAGATTGAACTTTTTTTCTTTTAATATATTTTTTTACTATATGTCTGATCTCAAAACATTATTTTTAAAGTTTTTAGCTGTTTTTATCAACATTTGAATTGATTTTGGTAAATTATATAATATAGAAATTTTATAATACTTTTCAGACTGGTTTCAAATGTTTTTATTTACAAATTGTTTTTTATTTGAAAAATTGTGTTTTTTTACGAGAAAATTTCAACCTTTTATTAATTAATTATTTAGGGCATTTTTATTTTTTTTATATTTGTCACTTTTTTGGTAAGATTATCTAGAAACTGGTTTATGCAATTTTTCAATTGTTTGTTTTAAATCAAAATTGGCCATAAACGAGTATTTTTGAGAGATTTTAATTCTTTTTTGATTTTGATTTTGAAAAATGGTGATATGGCCATCATAATACTTTCCTTATATTTTTCTCGAAAACTATGCGGTTTACTTAATACTTAATTTTGGATTATTTACAATTACTTGTTATATAAATTTCATGGAACTCCTATAGTTTATTAACTATTATTATATTAGCAGTAGGCAAAAAGTATCAAAATTATTAACTTTTATTTTTTTTCTCGCAAGTTAAGAACCTTATTAAAAAAATGTTTTAATAAAACTTGTTATTTTATTTAAATAAGAAACTAAACAAGAAAAACAAAAGCCCCGACTAAGCATCCACCAAAGCTCTTCAGTTGAAGTTTTTAACGACAAAACCTGAAGTTTAAAGTTTCGTCTCAAACGTGTATTTTGTTTTTGAGATACATCTTCAATAATATTAACTTCCTCTACAAAAATCAATACTTCCCAGAAGTGTGGAAAATAGGAATTATTATTTGTATCCCCAAACGCGACCAACCCTCCAATTTACTAACCAGCTATCGTCCTATCACTCTCCTACCTGTTATTGGAAAATTGTATAAATTTCTCCTTAAAACCAAAATCCTTTCTCGAATTTCTAACCACATCTCCAATTATCAATTTGGATTCCTTCCCCGCCGTTCAACTTCTCTTTCTCTAACCATCCTAGCCTCTAATATTCAGACTGCCCACCTTGAAGGTAGAGCTTCTGCAGCATTATTTCTGGATGTCCAGAAAGCATTTGATTCTGTCTGGCACCAAGGCTTATTGTATAAATGTCACCTCCTAAATATCCCTCGTCATATCATATTTATCATTAAACAATTCCTCTCTAATAGATCCCTAAAAGTAAAAATCCACAACTCCTTCTCTTCTTCTTTTACTCCCGAACAAGTACTCCCTCAAGGCTCTCCCCTTTCACCTCTATTATACAACATTTTTAGCTCCGACATCTATAATCCTGATCATCTCTACTTCAATCCTTCCAAATATCAATAATCATATTATGTTGTATTTTCTAGATTTATCTTAAATTAGTGGTATGATCTTCTGTTTCTGTTTTAACATAGAGTTTTCTAATCTCTTTTTCTTATTCAGCTTCACATTACTAAGGACCTTGTTAGATTCATCCATTGTTAACACTTTCCTTATAAATTCTCCCAGGCACCATTCATAGTCACGTAATCATCGAATCATTTAATATTTATAATTACGGCTTTCTGTTTTTGATGTATTTTAGTTTTCTGTTTCGGTTTTCAACAGATTTTATTGTTTTAAAGTTAAACAGAGTTTGAAATTACTTTGCATATTTTCAGCCGATTAGCAACTTTTAATATTCAATTGTTTTGGTAAATTTTATTATTTCTTACTTTTTTCATTTAAAGGTATTTCTAATAATTTTAGTTTGCTATTATCCAATACTTTTCCATTAGATTTGAGCGATAAATTCCATATTGATTTTTATTGATTGTTAACTAAGCGTACTCTTGACCTATTCTAATAATTTCTGCATTAACCTTCATTAATATATAATACAATGACCCAGCATACTGAACGTAAGGAGTTGTAGTCGTATTGTGATGGTCTGCCCCGTTGTAAAACACGTTGGGTAGAGCTTCTCTTCCGGTTGCAGCTCTAGGGATTTTCGAATACAGGGCTGTCTGTGCGTGGTGTAGAGGCACACCCTCCATGTGGCTTGCGACTCAGTCTGACCTATAGCCAAGACCTTCCACCAGCAACGTGGATATCAAAAGATGGATGCCCGTTGGCAGCCCCTGGAAAACTTAAGGCCTTGCCGAGAGCGATCACCTTTGCAGGAGTTGGAGGTCCAGGTAAAAATAAGAAGAAGAACAGATCAAACATCTCTAGTACTATAATAGATACTTGATCTGCTACTTTGATGCAACTTGATGCAACTATTTTTTTTCAAATTGAGAGAAGTAAAACTTTTGTTATGTTACAATCTCTTCTGGGCTGAACCAGATAAAATAGGTAAATAGAGGTAGTAGCCCAGTAACTTTAATACTCAGCTACAAGGAGCTAAGGAGCTGCTAACAGGTAACTCCAAGTAGCAATAATTGACCGCCAAAACTGCCCGGAGATCTTGGATGGTGTTCTTACCTCCAAGTTGGTCAAAGCCATATCGAACGGTGTCAGCCGCATCTTCGATCGATGGCTGTACTTCGGAGAGATCTTCAGAATAACCTGTGTGGATCATTAATCACTAGGCTGACTCTAGAAGTCAGTCGAAAAACTAAACCTAGTATGGCCAGGGGCAAAATTAACGGTGATCCAAATTAACCACCTCCAGAGGCTGTCAAAGGCTGACCTATGGTCAGCCTCTTAATATGAAGCTCCTGGTTGGTCAGAACCGAGAGCTGATAAGGGATCGGTGGTGTGTTCTCTACACCGAAAAAACCCGAGGGTATATTGGTCGAGATGGGAGTCTCACATAAAGAAATCACCCTCCTAGAGCAGTGTAGTAAGGATGGAAAGTGTCGTCACAGATACAAATTCCAACTGGTCACGCAGAGAGGTTGGGGACAGCAGAGAGAAAAATCGCCATGAGACCACTCTAATCAACAGCTACCTAGCTTAAATAATGAGTGCTTTAAACTCTCATATTCTAATAAATTAAAAATATTGGATATACCATTAACACATCTTTTGAAACGCGAAAGAACTAAATATAGATCAAATAAACCGCAATTAATTAATAATTAGAAAAACACGAAAACATTTCGTAAATGTAAATTATTAGTTAATTTTCTACAACGTAAAGGACTTTTAACGCTATTAATTAATTTAGGACAGGCAGATCAATATACAGATTATTGCGGTAGGTTAAGAGTGCGCTAAGTTTATGCAAAAGTGGAAAAGGGTGCGGAAAATGATGAGGATGAAGAGTTATTTTCTTAATGTGTCAATAACTATCCTAATAAATTTTTAGATATGGTATAATTGAAACTATTTTTAATATTATATGATATATTATTTTAACAAAAATCCTTACATTCCATATTGAATTGTGATGTTAGGATATGAAAATTTCCATTATCAGAAATAATTATAGATCTGAAGACGATACTTTTTATAGAGTGCAAAATCGACTTTTTGAAATAACAGTGATTTTAACTCTAATTTTCTCTTTGTATAATATTAATAAGAAAAAATATAAGTTGAGTAGTATAAACCCAAAATAAACGCAAATTTTTTGTCTACAACAAATATCCAAAAGCTTCACCCTCTCCGCCTTTAAACTTTACAAATCAATTTACAGGACAATGAGGAGCTATACCGCTTAAGAATGGATTCAATTCCCCCGCGGAAGTTTCTATAGATATTCCCGATGGCGTAATGAATATATTCGAGAGGCTCGCTATTTTCTGCCGTGCCCGATTCTGCACATTTTCGCAAAGTGTAATCCCGCTGAACAGTAATAGAGCAGCATGTATATCTGCCACCCGGCCGGATTATATCTGCATGGATTTAAATTCTACATTCCGACAGGACGAGCGTATTCAAAATTAAAATGCATAGCCCTTTTCGGGGCTCTCGTTAATACGACGGACAGTTTTATTCAATTCATACGAGGCGGAATGTAATTCAATTCGTAATTGTAGTTTTATTAAAATTCCGACCTAATTTAAAAATATACAAAGAAACAAAAGGAACAAAAAAAGTGGCCATCATGTTACAGTCATAACATGACAGTTATAACATGATGAACACCTTTTCTTTCTATGATAGGTTAGATAGGTAATTTCATTATATTTAAGTATAAAATCCCTTTTTTTTATTAGAAATAATTTGTTGGGCACTTTGCTTAATCACTATAACCCAACATAACCATAATCATACAACTTTAACATGGCATCTCACATAAACTAGAAAACGATCGGCTGTACGATATAATGAGATGTCTGTTCCAAATGCTTTCAACAAAATTGATTCCGGTGATTAATCGAAGGAAACAACTGAAAATTTACCACAACAGCTCAGCATCCGTACGAATTTACAATCCTGCTGTGAATTCCCGCTATGGAACATTTATCCCGGAAAAGGATTTTATTAGTTACCGACGACGACCATCATCGATAACTGTCATTTCGGTGCTAAAACCGTAATGCATCGCAATATTTATACGTTATTTCCAGTCTACTGCACGCTAAAACTATTCGCAAGAAAAAGAAAAGATGGGCAAAAAATTACTTTACACTTCAAGCCAAGGCAAATGTTCTTGATTAAATTCTGTTTGATTAATGAACAGTATAGTAATTAATGTTGCATCGTGCTTTTTTAGCGCCTACTAAGGCATTTATTAGGAACACAGTGAAAAATAAATTTTAATTACAAAGATATGCTCTTCTCGTAATATTGCTGCGTAAACTTTTACAACGTTTTAATAACCTCACCACCTAACAGCAGAAGTAGGCCATTCTATTTCAATTTAAGTGATTTTAATTAGGTGTTCGAGTGCACGCCGGGATGGCTGAGAGGGTTGGAAGGCGCGTTTTATAATTAATATTGCACAATATCTTGATTTTCTGCGTGCGTGTTAATTACATATATTTTATGGGAATTGGAAAGTTAGTAAATACTTAGAATATATATTTTCAGCGATTGAAATATTACTGTACTAATATAATAATTTACTTATTTAATTATTTAATACATTCAATAAATGATAATTATTTTTTTGCTATAAGGTATGTCTTGTAGCATTCTTAACAGGTAGGTTTTTGATCAGAGAATGGATTTTTATCGTAACCTCTTCATGACAACTCAACCCAATTATTTAGAAAAGCATATTCTAATACCAAAACATTTCCTAACTATTCTTCATAAGTTTTTGGACTAAAACTAATTTTACTTTTTTTGAGGATGCTGATTTGTGCGTTTTCATTTTAGTTATATTTTAGACTCTAACGAGCATCGCTTCAAGATTTGCTCAGATAATTGGGAAATTATATAGCAGACGTATTTGTATTGTCAGATTTGGTTTAGCACTATAAATGCCTACTTTTTGCCGTCATGTTGTTTTACTTCATAAATATCGGTATATTTGCGTTAGAAACTACAGAATTTTGTAGGAGTATTCTTTAGAATCGCTTGTTCCAAAATTGCCTATGCTTTATCAAATCCGCCCTTAAGTACCACAGTCTCAGTCCAAACGCTGTACTTAGAGCCACCTCCTTTACGCATGAGTGCGAGAGAAAGGAAAAAATAGTACCTCATAGCTACCATCGTTACTCGTAGTTGCTGTTTTTAGTTTAACTTTACGTTAATGTCTTCTGTCACAGCCAGAAATCTTTGCTCGCTTTCTCGGCTTTTGAATCGTAGTCTGTTAGTGATTACTTTAATTCTACTTAGAATTTCTTCTATATTTTATGATTTATGAAACTTATTCAAAAGTGGTGTTAAAGTTTACAGAAATTATTGTTTCCTTCAACTGGTTAACCGTCAGTCAAGATCACCATAAAGGTGCTATTGCCTAAGCGTTGCACTGGATCCCGGTTTAGGTGAATAACCATCAACAAATCATGGCGACAATTATGACAATAATAATATAATTACTCAAATTATAGAAGCGACCTTTAACCAAATTATTAGATTTTTGCGTATTTGATGGTTGAAATCTGATTCATTTAGTTTCCTTAACAAGTTCATAATGATGTTCTACAGGAGGAAAGATAATACTTCTTATTGTGAGCAATTGTGGGTCATCCTTGCTAAGAAGACTATATTTCCTGTTGATATTTGAAACATCCATTTAATTAGATTGACTGATTATCAGAGTTTTAACATGGCTTGTTTTCTACATCTAATCCAAAGAGCAGAAAAGCAGATAGGCAAAGTAGAGCAGAGCAAATTGCAATTAATATCTTATAAATAAATAGCAGCGGAGAGCAGAAAAGAGCAAAGGCGAGCAAATAAGAACAGAAAAGCGAGCAAAGTAGAGCAGAAAAGAGCAAAGGCGAGCAAATAAGAACAGAAAAGCGAGCAAAGTAGAGCAGAAAAGAGCAAATGCGAGGTGTAGAGCAGAGTAGAACAAATTAAAAATATCACTTTATAAATAAATATAAGTGAAGAGCCAAAAAGAGCAGTCGCGGACAAAATAGAGTAGAAAAGAGCAAAGTAGAGCAGAAAAGAACAAAAGCGAACCAAGTAGAATAGGAAAGAAATAACAAATTATAATTAACATCTTATAAATAAATACCAGTGAAGAGCAGAGCAGACAGGAGTAAAGGCGAGCAAGTAGAGCAGAAAATAGCAAGGGCGAACAAAGTAGAACAGAGTAGAACAAATTACAATTAACACCTCATAAATAAACAGCAGCGGAGAGCAGAAAGAGAAACAGCGAGCAGAAAAATATTCTGATTACAGTATATAAATATAGCACTGTTTTAAATAAAAACGGATGCAGAATTCAGACAGACAAAATAAACTTAATAATCGGCACTGGTGGCCGTAAATTACAATCTAAACTAGTAGCTGAGCCAAGTAAATCTTGGCTATTCATTAATAAGGTTGGCTCAAGTTTCTCCAAAAAAATATTTTAGCGAATTTAAAAAATCATTCTGCATTAACAGATTTTCAAAACTGGCCCGACGGCGTCATGGTGGCGAGATATATTTTTGGAAGAGCCAATATTATAAACAAAATTTCCTAATATCAAACCAGTGCTTACTAAGCAAACATTACAGTTGCTCATTTTTAATGCACAGTGTATTAGAAAGAAATATAACGAGAGGGAAGCATTTTTAGATGTTAATAACAACATTTTTGATGGTTTATGCTTATCCGAGCATTGGCTGAATCAAACAGAAGATAACATATGACCAATTGGCTTTTACAACATGACCTCTCACTTTTCTCATATTACTTTTCAAAATGTTGAACCTAGTTAGAAATGATATACATATATCCGACCTGGTCGAATTCGGTCAATTATCTGCTGAAAAATACTCCAAAATAACCGCAATATACTTCTGATCTGATCTTACAATACTACAGTAACTTGTCGGATAATGCGAAAAGGCAGGAGTCAAAAAACATACCTTAAATTTTTAGGTAACTGTATAAATTTTTATTATTTTGGCGAATACTTTTAGCAGTTAATCTATTTAATTTAATTTAAAATAAAAACAAGATTAATTTGTTAGAGACAAGCTGAGATCGCAATATCTACTAGAAGCTAACGGCCAAGAAAAGCTTTTCTTTGCTGAAAATTTTTTACTAGGTAGTACAAGAAATTATTAAAAATTCTAGATATTAGGAAGAAATATTATGGAAAAATCTAAACATCTAGAAGAGAAATTCTTTAAGAATTTTGATAAGATAGAAAAAACAGAAAATGGAAAAAACATTGTTGAAAAATTGTAGAAGCCCCGAAGAAAATTATATAAATCTGGAAGAAATACTGGAAGATTCTAAAAATCCAGAACTTTTAAAAAAAATTTGAAGCAAATCAACTAAGAATATTTAATTGCCTATAAAACACAATATTGAAGATAATAAAATAATGAAATATCTAGACGAATTTTAAATTACTTTCTAAAATACTCAGCCTCGCGCAGTTTTCACTCGTTTTCTGTTTGTAATGCCTTATAAATCCATCGGCTTTTAAAACTTTTGATGGTGTTCACAAAAAAAAATAACTGCTACAAATTTTGAAAAAAAACTCAACCGCCCAGCTAAGTTGTTCTTTATTGAAAAATTCTTTTCAGATTAGACTATGATGCATAAAAAAATCGAGACATTTGAAAGTAAAGTGTTTGGTAAATTTTAAAAATCAAAAAAACCTTAAATTTGTAAAATAGATTGCTATGAAATTACGATAATATAAAGCAAAATTTTTAGAAAATGAAAGAAACATTTTTGAATTGTTAAATTTCTGAAAAAAATTATATAAATCTGAATAATTGCTAAAAAATTCTACAAATATAGAACATAAACTTCGAAAATAAAAAAATATATGACTTTGAAGAAATTTTTTTAATCAATTATAGGGAAATTATAGAAATCTGAGAGAAAAGTAATGAAAAACATCATTTTTTCGACGGAATGTACAGTATTCAAGAAATTAACGAAACAGTTAACTATATCATTTCCATCCGTGCTCAAATGATACCTTATAAATAAATACCAGTGGAAAACATAAAAGAGTAAAGGCGAGCAAAGAAGAGAAGAGGAAACAAATTACAAATAACATTTTGATTAATTAAATACTACCTTCGGTGAGCAAAATATAGCAATGTAGGGCAGAGTAGAACAAGTTACAATTACCATCTTATAAATAAACAGAAGATCAGAAACGGGGGATAACGATCAGAGTAAAGCAGTAAAAGGCGAGAAAAGTAAGGCAGAACAAAGCAAAGGCGATCAAAGTAAAGTACAGAAGAGCAAATAATAATCTTAAAAATAAATACCAATGAAGAGCACAAAAGAACAAATGCGAGCAGAGTAGAGCAGAAAATATCATATATGATGTATTGATTAAAAGTGAACTATTTCAACGAATATCACTTAAGTTGGATTCACTTATTTTATTTTTTTCATCTCAAACGGAAAAATCCTAACGTTAAAAATTTAATTAAAACATTTCAATAAAATGTTTATTATTTTGACGAATACTTCTAGAGTTCAAGGCAGTTAATACATTTGATTTCATCTCAAAAAAATTAAGGAAGATTATTTAAGTTGTTAAATACAAGCAGAGGTCACAATATACAAGTTTTTCTTTGCTGAAACTTTTTAGTTAGATAAAACAAGAAATTATGAAGAATTTTACATATTTGGAACAAAAATTCTCGATGTTGCGGGAAATGTAGGACCATGAAATAAAAATATTAAAATTCAAAGAAAGGCTGGATGAATTAAATAAGCAAAATGCATTTCTCCTTTCAGGGAATAAAAAAGCATACACCTTATTTTGTAGATAAAATTTTCTGGAAAAATTTTCTCAGTTGGCTGGATAATTAATTCTGGCGTAATGTTAGGCAGCAAAAAACGAATTTCAACTAAAACAGACTATAATCACTTGGTCAACTATCTTCTACGTACATTCGTAAATAATAATCGATAGCACAATTTTATTGAGCTGTTCGCTACTGCTTCGCTTCTTCGAGCAAAGAAATGCTTATGGTCGAACAACAGCATTGTAGATGGGGATCATTACTGTATGTTACTATGATCTTCCTAATCATATGCTCATTTTTATATACCTTAGTCTACATTTACTGTGTTGAGTCATGCGAGTGTAGTGTAAGTAAGCTAGGATGCTCAGGTTAATAGGTATTGCCCCAAATGGATCCTTTGAATGATCTGTACACCTGTACTTTGAATTTGTTCATATACTCTTTCTCACAGTGATTAGTAGATTATTTTTGTTACTGAAAATTAACTGTACAACCTCGTCAATACCAGGTATATAAATATGAAAACGGAATTTGTCCATAGATATCCCTAACTGTCAATGTAATTACCGTAAAACCGCGTCATTGGCGCCATTTGCTTACAACAATACAAGTTTCATATAACAGCATAGTTTGTAATAGCGTTTGGTAAACCACAGTGCTTTGAGTGGTTTAAACAATTAAAAAGTGGCGATTTTGACGTGAGAAAAGAAGAACGTGGAAGACCATCGAAAAAGTTAGAAGACAGCGAATTGCAAGCATTGTAAAATGAGGATGACTCTCAAGAGCAACAACAACTCGCGGATCAATTAAATGAAGAAGCCGTCTTCATACGTTGGAAAGCCATGGGCAAGATCCAAAAGATGGGAAAATGGGTTCCAAATGAACTGAATGAAAGACAGCAGGAAAACCAAAAAACCACTTGCGAAATGCTGCTCGCCAGGTACAAAAGAAAGTCATTTCTTCATCGAATTGTGACTGGCGATGAAAAGTGAATATATTTTGAGAATCCTAAGCGTAAAAGATCATGGGTAACTCCAGGCGAACCATCGACTGCGTCTGCAAGGCCAAATCGCTATGGGCAGAAGACAATGCTCTTGTGTTTGGTGGGATTAGAGGGTGTGATCTATTATGTGCTGCTAAGACCTGGAGAAACAGTTAATACTGAACGCTACCGACAACAAATGATAGATTTGAATCAAGCTTTGTGTGAAAAACGACCAGAATATCAAAAAAGGCAACACAAAGTGATTTTGCTTCATGATAATGCACCATCATACACAGCAAAACTGGTCAAAGAACGAGTGAGGCGTTTAGTTGGGAAATACTTTCGCATGCGGCTTACTCACCAGACTTGGATCGATTACTACTTATTTGCATCGATGGGACACGCACTAGTTTGGTTTAAAATAGATTATACAGTTCAAAAGTTCTAAAGAATAAGCAACAAGAAAACTAGAGAGGCGTTAGAACACAAATTCCAATGAGAGTCAAATACGATGAACAGCAATTGGAATATTAAAGAGATCCGGGTGAATTAAAAGAGTAATTCTGTCTTAAAACGCCTTTCTTATGATTTTATGTAAATGATCAAGACGGAATCTATGACCAAGTGTACTCTAACATTCAACAGACCAGTGATTAAATAAGGAAAAAATATAACGCAAAGGAGGTTAATAGCGGATTTCAAAATGGAGAAAAAGTATGGTAAAATTGGGAATATTGAAACAGTGTAAAATCTGAAGAAAGTCAGATACAACTAAGGATTGTAGACTGTGGTTGGAATATTATCACAAACAAAAATTTCTCGTGTAGAAAATAAAGCCTTCCTAATAATTATTAGCCAATAAGTTTTATGCTTATGAGATAAATCAAGGAAGTTTAGGAGATAAGAGACCTTCGAGACAGTAATCTCACACGCCTAAGTACAGTAAATAAATAGTTGAATAAAGTGAAAAAAAGTTTCAATGATTTTACCGCCATCTAAATAAAAACTTTATATTCACAAACCCGCTATATTGGTAACCATTAAAATTGAGTCTAAAGTGATCACGGCCCATATTCAGCTATCTAGAGGTAATCCAAATACAGTAGGAGTTTTTAAAATTCCTATAGAAATGTAAGAATAAGAAGATTTCTATGTCAACATGGGCTATTAAAAACTCATTTTCCTGACTGCAAAAGCACAAATGAGATTGATGAAGACGACCAGGAGATTCATACTCTTTCAAAAGATTATTGGAGCATAGCTTCCTACATAATAACAGGACTCAAGATAACTTAAGCCATTCAAACTCTACTTATATGGGGACTGGAACACCTGGTAATTCTGTTTAGAGCCTAGATAGCTTTTTTATATGTCCTCCAAAACTAAAGAAAGGTCAAGATGATATTTATATCCAAACCAAGAAAAGAAGATTAGAGATCGTTAAGCTTCACATCGTTTATTATGAAAACTTTGGAGAAGCTTTTCGATCGGTACATCAGGGACCATATTCTAAAGATGAATCCTCTTCACACAAACAACATGCGTACAAACCAGGACGCTCAACCAAATCAGCACATCACTGTGTGGTTACACATTATATTTGCTAACGCCCCCTCAATCAAGCAAATAAAATATCGGTATTAGGCCTATTTATCGACATAGAATGAGAATTGATTCTTAAAACATAATGGGGCAAGCTCTTTCAATGTTCGCAATTAGTGAATGTATAAAACAGATGCTAAGCAAAAGAACGGTCCAAATATCAATAGGAAATGAAGTCTCCAAAGTAAAGATGGCTCCTGGCTGTCCACAGGGAGGAGTATACTGTCCTCTCCTGTGTAGGAGTAATCATCTTCAATCCAAGGTGCAGAAGGCGAGAATAACGTTCTGGCAGTGTACATAAACAACAGACTTTAGCGAGTACCTTGATGGGCTGAGATCTACATCTTCCTTCTGATTAGAAGTTTGGCTGCCGATCTGGAGAAAAAATTTGCAAAAAAAAGAATATGTGAGTGATCTGAGATGGATAAAGTATGAAATTAGTGACTAAGAATACTTTAATAACAGCTGTTGTTATAATATCGATATGGTATGGTTATTTAAACTACAACAATGATAACGCCTCTCCCCAAAACTGCAAACGTCAGTCCTAATTGTACAATCAACGTTTGTATTTATCATAAGAATTGTTTATTTCAATGTTTTTTCCCTTAGGCCTAAAAAGAAGAATATACAGAACTACTTTAAAAAGATTCATAGTTTACCACTCTAATGAATACAAGAGCCAATAAGATCTAACTCAAGGATAATGATGGGACTTGGAAAATTGTGTAGTCAAAAATTTATAAAAATCAGGAGGAACTGCTGCAAAAAAAATAGAAATAATTCACTTAAAGCCCTGCTGTAAGAAAATTAGTTTAACTAAACATTAACCTTAGATTCATCAACTCTAGTGTGACAAAGAAAAACTCTCATTAAAAGCGAACTCTTAGGAATGCGTGGCATTTAGCAAAAAATTCAGATAATTAACTATTCAAAAACTATTTAATGGATTGGACCAATATAACTGAAGACGTAAAAATGTTACAATTATAATCCAAATGCAATCCAGAATAATGAAACCTTAAATTATTATTTTACGAACGCCACAAAATAGTTTTAGTTTGGATGTCTTTTGTAGTATAAGAGCATAACTTAAAACTCTTATGTTTTGCCAATTTTATAAAGTAGAAATGAACGGTACATAAAAAATTAAAATTTCTCTAGTATTTAGTTTTTTATTTTAATAAATCTATATAAAAAGACCTTCACAAATAGAGCCTTTTTCAGTCAACAACAATATGTCATGCTGTATAAAAATAATAATGTCTTCTTTTCTATACACACTGAGGACATTAAAAATTCCATTTCGAACAATGCCTCCCATACATTTCCTGTCGTGCCCGCAAAGTCTTAAGCCCGACTTAAGATTCGATTTAAATTTTGACGAGTCGGACGGGGGCCCGAGCAAATGTCTCGCATTTTTTCTAGACGACAGAAACACCGGCTTATCTCCGTATCCTCTTCGCGATTTCTTTCATTGCGCACATTTAGGATTCGTCGATACGCGCAAACGGAATTGCAAATGATCCTCCGCCATTTCAATTGCACGGAGAGGGATTGTGTAATGTATTTTTAATGTTAAGTCGGGAACTTTGCGCCGAAATTTCATGCATTATTCGCGGAATGCTAGTTGAAAATGGGTCACTTTATTAAATTAGCTATGAGTTATTTACGTTTTCATAATGTAAGTGGCAATTTTATTAGCGGTAACATTTGCCGTAAACGTAATCCATGTAATTAATTATCTGGAGATAATTTCTTTTTTACGTGTGCTAGTTGTAATGAAGGAGATTTATTGTTTTCATTATTTTAATCCATCTTCTGAGGTTTTTAATTATACTGACCTTTAATAAATCTAGATTAATAAATGAATAACAGAAATGTAGTAATTAAATTTTTATTTGATTGCAAAAGTTTATTTTTAGTCGAACACATTTAGAGTGAGGGATATAATTAATTAGTCAAAATCTTTATTGAATGATAATAAACTTAATCGATACTTGTTCTTCTGCTCTTTTGATAGAACGAAATTTTCAAATTGGAAAAAGTTAAACTCTTGTATGTTCCATTTCTTTAAAGAAATTTAATAATTATTTAGCTGTCACGAGTAATATGTTAGTGATGATGCTTAAGTCATATTCATATGGTTCGAGAAGTTTTGGTTCTAACTTGATTTTAACCTCTGCGAATGGGGAACAGTATACATCCGCTGCTCAATCAGCTGATTTTAAAAGAAGTAGGGCTCACGCAAGACGGATAATCTCAGAGAGAGAAAAGCAATATTGGATGCAGTTTGCATCCTCCATTAGAAGATTCACTACCTCCAAGGAGGTATTTGAAAAAATTAGAAGAATAACCGGGAAAAAATCCTACGGACGAATAGCAGGTATTGTCGTGGATAATGCCATCATTACCTCTCCAAAGGATATATCAAACCATCTAGCTTCTACTTTTGCTCATATCTCAAGCGAAGAAAATATCGATAGACGCTTCTTGGCTATCAAAGCCTCATCCGAACGCCAGAAACTATCTTTCACGTCTGACAATACTGAGAGTTACAACGACATATTTATAATATGGGAAGTAGAAACTGCATTAAGGCTTTGTCATGATACAACTCCCGGACCTGACAGAGTGCATTACCAATTTCTCAAAAACCTAACTAACCGTAGTTCTAGATGTTTTTAATTTGATCTGAACAACAGATTCCTTTCCTGATAACTGGCATGAAGCTATTCTCGTGCCAATTCTCAAAATTGGTAAAGATCCAAAGGACGCTTCTAGTTACCGCCCAATTGCACTAAACTTGTTAGTGCAATTGGGCGGTAACTAGAAGCGTCCTTTGGGTAATGTGTAAATTACTCGAGCGTATGGTAAACCGATGTTTATCTTGGTTTTTGGAATCGCAGAACTTAATTTCCAAGAAACAATGTGGTTTTCGCCGAGGCCGGTCAACTATTGATCATCTCGTGTCATTGGTGACCGCTATTCAGGATGCTTTTATTACTAAGCAACACCTAGTGGCGGTCTTTTTTGAAAACCCTGCGCAGTTGGATAATTAGTGGACATTTGGGGCATTTTATTAAAAAAAATATATCAGTCCGTTCTTTCCCGGTCCAAGTTGGGTCGAGCCTATTTGACTCTTACTTACAGGAAAATGGTGTTCCTCGGGGCTCTGTCTTCAGCGTTACTTTATTTAACGTTGTTATTAACGGCATTGTCGAAGCAATTAGAGCTCCTTTAAAGGCACACTTATATATTGATGACTTAACCATATATTGCTCATCAAAGACCATACCGGCAGCTGAGAGGCAAAGAAGGCGAAGAAACCCAATGTGCGCAGCTTCTACATTATATTGGTGAAACAGCTTTCCGTAATTACAATACGTTCACGTTTGAAAACGAGGAGAAAAAAAAAACTGCAAACATTACTAAAAAAATTTGAAGACTATTTTATACCTAAAAAGAACGTGGAATACGAACGTTATAAGCTATTTTCAAGAAAACAAAATGAAAAAAGTGTGGAAAATTACGTGACAGACTTGAAAAATATCGCGAGTTAAATTCCGAATTATGGAATATGAGTTTTTAAAAATTAACTTCTATTTATTTCACAAAATATTTAATTATTGATTACAATGATTGATTATTTGTATTAAAACTTTATAAAACACTTAATTATACTTAAAATTAGTTTCTCGATTTGAGCGAAGTGCGAGCCGACCGATGTTAGGGACTCGGGCGCGCCGCTCCGCACCTTCCTTATATCTTCTTGGAGATTTTGTGGATGTCTGCATTTAGGGCATCATAACACCCCCGGCATAAGTGCGGAAACATCCTCTGGCATGACTCATGGAATCCAGGGTTGTTTTCCACAAGTCGTTGGTTCTTGATTGGGTTGGTCCGTGGTTGAAGATTTCTTCTTCCAGATAGTGAAGGATTTCTTGTTCCGAAGGTGTCTCGTAATGAGTGTGATGAGGCCTACGATTAATAATACATACATAATTATGGTCCAAATGGAAGGAGGTTGACCATGGATTGTGTTTGATTTCTTCAGAGTTTGAAGGTCCTCTTGAAGCTTGACTAAGTCGTCGTTGAGTCCAGTTATGTTTGTCGCATGGATTTCGTTTAATTTTGCAAACTGCATTTTCCATTTTGCGGGTACAGCTTTTTCTTCGGAGAATGTTAATTGAGGAATGTTCGGTCTTCTTGAAATCTTTCTTTTTTGGAAACTGGTCAATGAATAATTGTGTATGTGCAAAGAGCATCCTGGGCTTACTCTTGCGATGTAGGTTCCGTTGATTGCATCTAATTCGGTCTGTTTGTTGCACTTCTTCTCGATTTTCTGAGTAGAGGGCAAAACGATGATCCATAGGTTTTCATGAATTTGCTTGATCCAAGTTGCATCGAGTGTTTCAAAACTGTGTACGCATTTTTCGTAATGTAGGGTGTAGGATAATAGCTGAACTTCGCATGGTGAATCCTGGGTGATCCGTAGACTGTTGGTAGCTTGACATAAAAACTGTATTGCTTCTATTTCCTCGCATGGTTTGCTGATGGGTATAAATCGTTCATCATTGATTGCCAATAGGTTATGATTTGGTATTATATAGTGGAATGTGTTATTGGTTCCTCGGATTGGTAAGGGATATAAATGGTAGTAGACGTATTGGGAGATTTCTGTCAGAGGGATCTCTAGGAGAAATATAATCGAATTTCTTTTGACGTAAGCTCTAACCGTAATAATTCGTTCAATAATATGAATGTTTTCTGTTGTGGGTTCTCGTGGTAATTTTTCGTTGTGGAGAAGTTGGTTTAATTGTTTCAGTTCGTAAATAAGGATTTTAGTGTCCATCATCGAGGGATGATATGTATTTAATTTGGCGAATGAAACAGCGTTAACGAGTGAAGATAAGATGTTTGTGTTATCTATTACAAAATTCAGTTGATTAAAAATAGCGAAGAGAGTCATTCGTTGAGATTCTTCCAATTGATAAAATGTAACATTTTTAATAGATTGATTTAGTTGCATCATTCTTGAGGTTAGCACTAACTGATTGCTCCTTAGATCTGCTATTGTTTGATTAAATTCATTAATTGTTTTTATTGATACAGAGATCTGTTTTTCCATTATAGCTTCGATTTTTGATTGTGACTGAATTATATTCTGAATTTCTTTCGGCATCTTTGTTATCTAGATTTCCGGTAATCCTATTAATTATTTGTCCTAAAATATTAATGGCTCCTCTTTTCGTTCTACGAGGTTCCTTTTGAGGTAATAGTTGTTCAAGTTGCTGTAACATTTTACTTCTCTTCGTGGATAGTATGGATATATAATTTACCGTTTCTCTGCTGTAAAGATTGCTGTGAGTTCCATTTTTAAAAGTAGTTATCCAATTATCGCAATTATTATAGAGAGTTTCAAATGGTCGAGATGATATATTGTAATTTGCCATTGATTGGTTTTGATTTGAGCTTCTCCTAATTTTACTGGGAAAAGACCTGTATCGTCATTGATGGCTTCTAGGGTAACGTCGCATCTGATGTTAATGATATAATATCTGATACATCTGAAACAACAGAATGTTTCAAGTTTCTTGTGTGGAATTTTCTGGTTCTTGTTTTTGTTTTAACTTCTACAGTCGAATCGTCATTAATTTTTATTATTTTATAAGGGCCAATATAGGGGTTAACTAATTTGTTTCTACCATTATTTTTAACATATACTAATTCGTTAATTTTGAAAGGTTTTGTCTTAGCGTTTTCTTGAGATTTTTGTACATATTTTTGTTTGTTTGATGTTTTTCTCCTGGATGGATTTGTAAAGGTGTTAAAGTCGTTCTTTATGATCGGATACATATTGATGATAATATTCCTCGGAGTAAAGCAGATCCATGGGGTCTCTTAGCGAAGTGTGACCAAAAACTAGTTCCAGTTGTGTAAAGCCAGTTGGTTTTGATATGGTGTTGTTGTACGCTATGACGGCTAACTTCATTTGTGGTTCGATAGGTTGCTTTTTTTCTTTCTTCGAGACATCTGATTTGCTCAAGTATTGTTGAGTGGAATCGCTTTATGTTCCCTTGTGAACTAGGATTTGCAGGTGTTCCAAAATGTATTTTTATTTTATGGGCTTCTTGAATTCTTTTCCGCTGTCACAACTTATTTCTAATGGTGTTCCGTAATATTTAAAATATTCCATTAGTCCGTTAGCTACTTCGAGAGAATTTGTGGATGTTAGAGGTATTGCTTGACCTAATCGAGAAAAGGTGTCTATTATCGTTTAAAATTTTGAATTCGCAATTGTAAATGTATTCATGAACAATTTTTGAAATGGCTTATCCGGAGTTTTTGTAAGTTGTAGAGGTGGCAAGGTGGGATGCCGGTCGTATTTGCTTTTGTTACAAATCATACAGCTATCAATATAATCTGTTACCATTTGTTTCATATTTTTCCAATAACATTGTCGTTTTAGTTGAGTTAGTGTTTCTACTATTCCTCGGTGATTTCTTTTGCCAGTGTGGTGCGTTGTTATTAATTCCAACTGATCAGCTTCGTTGCTTATTACGGTGACCCTTTTTGTACATTTAATTAATTTTGGTCCTTTATCATTAAAGAGTTGAATATAAATTTTACAAAAATGAGGATATCGTTTTCGAAATATAAATAATGTTTTCCGGGTTCTATTAAATATTCCTTCATGAATTTTGTGATTTCCTCTTCTAAATTTTGGGTTCCTATTTTTACTTTGAATATTTTATTTCCGTCTTCGTTTGATAGATCGACTTTCGTGTCAGTAGTAGTGGGGCTCAGAAAATATTGTTTTTTCTTATCATTTATAATATCGTCTAGGATGGTGATTCCTCTTGTAGGCTCAGGTTGCTGGTTAGAGTGTATGGTGTTACTCGTACTGTCTTCTTCATTCGGTAGCAACATTGGGGTTTCTCTGTCTGCTGTTGATTGTTCTTGTAATTCTTGTCGTAACATTGTTAGATTCTTTCCAGTGGGGCCAGGTTGTTCTTCTCTTGCAAATGACGTATTTGATAAATTTTGTGGATCCAAGGTATCCCCTAATTCGAGTTCTTCAATAATCTGGTCTAACATTCGTTGTGTTTCTGGATCTGGGTTAGGAGTTAAAGAAATTATATCGTCTTCTATCGCATACAATTGTTCTTGGGTAATTCTCGATAAAGCGTCTGCATTTGTGTTATATTTTCCTTTTTTGTAAATAACTTCGAAATCATATTCTTCCAATTTTAATTTCCATCTCATTAGTTTTGAATTAGGCTCTTTTAATTTTCACAACCATAGTAATGGTCGGTGATCTGTATAAATTATAAAATGTCTGCCGTAAACATAGGGTCTAAAATATTTGACTGCATACATTATTCCAAGTAATTCGTTTTTGATCGTTGAATATTTTTGTTCGGTTGCGCTTAATGTTCTGGAAGCATAACTTACTGGTTTGTCTTGGCCTATTTTACCTTGCGAGAGGACAGCTCCTAACGCTATATCTGACGCATCTGTTGTAATAATGAATTCCTTTGTAAAGTCGGGGTATTGAAGTATTGGTTTATTCATCAATAGAACTTTACATGTCTCGAATGCGTTTATATATTTATTATCTAATTTAATTTCGGATCCTTTCTTCAAACAATTTGTAAGCGGTTTTGTGATTTCCGCAAAATTTCTAATAAATTTTCGATAGTACCCAACGAGTCCTAAAAATGCTTTAATTTCCTTTTGTGTTTTCGGTAGAGGGTACTTTTTGATTGCATTGACTTTTTCTGGATTCGGCTTTACGCCGTTTTCCGTAATTATATGACCTAATTATTTAAGTTCTTTTATAAGAAATTCACATTTTTCCAATTTAACTTTAAAATTTATGTATCTTCTAATAATCTTTTCAATATATTGTCCATTAGTCTTTGAATAGTCGCTGGGGCATTTTTTAACCCGAAAATTCGAAATGTCCTTGTTCTGTTGAGAAAGCGGTTTTTCTCTGTCAGCTGGGTCCATCTCCACCTGGTGGTAGCCGGACGCTAGATCTATACTGCTGAAATAGTTGCATCTACCCAATTTATCTAATATATCTGCTATATTAGGAATTGGATATTTATCTTCTATCATCCGATCGTTTAATCGCCGATAGTCGATAACCATTCGTTTCTTAGTTTTGCCATTGGTAGTTCTTGTGACGATATTCACTGGACAACTCCAAGGTGATATGCTTTCTTGAATGATGTCTTGATCCAGAAGTTCTAAAACTTGATTTTTAATTTCCCTTTTTGTTTCAATTGGCTGTCGATACATTTTGACATAAACAGGTGATTGATCCTTTAAATTTAGTTTGTGTTTAACGCAGTGTGTGAACGATAATTTTTGACCTTCGATGTAGAATATATGTTTGTATTTTTCTGCGAGTGCTCTAATAAAGGCTTCTTCTTCGATGTTCATTCCAGTGGTATTCAGATTTTTATTCACGTTTTCTCTTTGTATCTCGTCCAAATTCAAGTCGTAATCGATATCCATTTCTTCGTATCCGTAAATTTCGTTAATTTCACCATGGCCCACAATTTACCTCCATACAATTTAAAGAATTTTCAAAAAGTTGGAATTTTAAGCACACACAGTCCACACTATAGTCAATCAAACGGACTTGCAGAGAGAGCTGTACAAACAATCAAAAATTTAATTAAAAAAAAACTTATGACGATGACAAGGATATATATATAGCTTTATTAAATTTTCGAAACACTCCTGTAGGAAGCTTAGGGTCTCCTACACAATTACTAATGTCACGAAGGTTAAAAAGTTTGATGCCTATAAATAAAAAATTATTACAACCAAACATTATTGAAATCAAACATACTAAAGATAAATTAAACAAAATGAAAATCCAAAATAAAAAGTATTATGACAGAGGAGCTAAACCTCTTCCTAATTTAAAAATAGGTGATAGAGTAGGGGTGCAGATTAATCAAAAATGGCATCCAAGTATTATTGTTAAAAATATTCGCCCACGAATGAAACATGAAAAACATTTGTAATTAATAAAAGTTACACGATTGTCCACTTAAGTATCTCCACGAACAGTTAGTATTAATATAAACTATATTAAAACAAGCGCCCTTGGAACGTACTACATTTTATGACTGGTGCCTAAATAAAATACTGCCGGTGGCACTAGCCATAAAAAAGTTATAATACGGTGGGATATAGGTCGAACTGAGGCGGAAATGTATGTTTTTATTATAGCCTACAGCGCAAATCTTAAATTGTGGGAGTTACCTCAGGGGAAATATTGCAGTTTTTCTTGTGAGAAGTTATTTACGTTCTGGAATCATAATACGAAAGAATTTGCAAGTTGCAGACGATACATCTGCTCTTAGCCAGAGTGTGATATATTTGTTGATTGTTGCACAAACTGTGAATAATCAATTACCTGAAATAAAATAAATATAAGATAATTAAAACACTTTAACTTTGTTTTACCACAAAAATATATTTTTGTGGTAAAACAAAGTTAAAGTGTTTTAATTATCTTATTAAAATGTACCACCAAGTTAACGCCGAAAACATTCAAGAATTAAATAAATATAAGTTACCTTGAGCTGGCCCCTTAGACCAAAATAGAAGTAATTAGAATTTATAATTATATAATAAGTAATGCATGATGAAGAAGCAAATATATAAAAACATTGTTTATAAAAACGTTATCAATAATTTAAATGCTAGATAAATTGCGAACAATTGCAGTACAATATTTAATGAATGAATACGTCCGATAAAAATTTACCTGTAGTTTAAAACTGTCTGTTTATTTCCACATTTGATTGTGAAACCGCGCGAATCGCATGAATTCTCAGATTAAATCCTGTTACAGTTACATTTTCTAATTTAAATACAAAATGAAAATATTAATCTAAATCAAATATATTGAGGCTGAAAGACCACCAGTCAATAGCCATAGCATAATAATTGTCGTATTATCAAATATAACACTATTTCCAATAAAGACGTTTATCTCTCTCTAAAATATATTGTATTAGCGACATTCCAATCAAATCAAATTTGCCTTCGTCAGAAGTGAAATTAGCAATGCAATTTTCTACATAGCCTTTAAAGAAATTACAAAGGGAAATGTTTTGCGCAAAACGGCGGAACGTGAATGCTCGTAATTAAGTAGGAACGGGCCCCTAAATTGTTATTCGGCACAGATTTTTAATTACGATGAAGATTCTGCTTTTCCGTTGAGCAGTACTCAAAAAGGACGTGGACGTCTTAGGGCGACGTTGAATACCGAGATTTTTAAGATAATTAAATTAAGTAGCTTAACATTAAATTAGATCATTTAAGGTGGCGCTTGTTCATCGAGACGAATTCGCCGTGTAATTTTATCATGAATGGTTTAATTAACGTTTACGATAAAAAACAGTTTTAACGCTTCTAATTATTCTACTATATTTTGGACATCAAGAAAAATATACTGACTTCAATAAAAATTTGTTTTATTGAAATTTAATTAAAACATCTATTTTCATGAAACAAAGAGATAATTAAAATCAAGCCTTTAGTTTGGTTTTTTTCCCTTTGTACTCAGTGTCAACAAATTTCAAGAAATAAACTAAAAATTGTTTGATTTTATTTTGAACCTGAAAAGAATGCCAAAAGTATGGCCGTGTTAATGACATGAGAGATGCAGGACTTTCGCTAAGAGATATGCTCGTCGTGTAAATCGAAATGTTACAACGGTATTGAGTTCAAATGGTCCGAGGAAGGGGTTCAACAACGTCTGGATCTGAACATCCCCGGAGTACTACAAATCGCGAAGAACGTCCCTTAAGACTTTTAGCTACAAGAGACAGATTTTCAATACTGGGTTGAGGAGGCTATCACTTGTTGAAACTCCATAACACTGTGTCAGAATTTTATTAAGAGACAGATTTTCAATAACTCTATCAATTGCAAATGGTTGTATGAGAGGTGTAGGACCCAGAATGTCAATGTCATCTGTTTATCGTCAGATAAGGTTTTATGGGCCGCATTCGTATCATCCAGTTTGAAGTTTTTCTTTTACACCACATCACAATCTAAGCACGCTAAAATAAAACAATGAAAGATCGAATTGGACGCATCAAAATGTGTTTAGTGGTGAGTCCCACTTTTGCTCGAAGGCCTACAATGCCTGTAGAACGTAAAAATCCAACAGTTTTTGTAGAACGCAAATCAGCCCTTGAACAAGGAGTGATGATATGTGGTGCAATATGTTATGCCTTAAATGACGACAACCTAAACGTAGCTGGTTAAATTACTAATGTGCTAAAACCCTTTGCGCTTCCATATCTTTAGGGGATGTAAAATCTCATTTTCAACAGGATAATACGGGCGATCATGCGACAAAGGCTACTTATTTTGGAAGAAACTAATATTACCGTCCACCCATGGCCGCCTATACAGCCGCGATGGTCACGAGTGTCAATTAGTATTCGTGATAATTGAGAACAATGAAGCCGGGAAAAAAGTTTTCTATTCCAAACGTCTGTGCCCTCGCGGTAAAAATCGAGCCTAAAAGTAAATTTAACGGCGGCAATCAGTGGCAACATTGCCAGAAAATTGGTCATGCCCAAGTTAATTACAGAGCAAGTTTCATCTACGTAAGATGCGCAGGCGCCACAATGGAGTGCGCCATTTATAATGATACTTCAACTAAGGCCAGGGCGAACATCCGGCCTGTTACTACGGCTGCAAAGCGTTTACGCAATTGCAACGTAAGAAGCTTGCGACCTTTCGGTTAGCCTCCCAATCCTCAAGTTCCCCTCAGTCATGTGGTTCCGTTAATTGGGCCCAAGTTTTTGAAGATTTACTTCTAAAAACCACATCACTAAAGATCGTGTCAACAAATCAATCACCTAGCAAGCTGATGCTCAAAGACGATCTAAACCTTATGTTCAGCGATAAATTCCATACGATCATGGCTGATGATCTAAATTCTAAAAGCCCTAGCTCAGTGGTTCTTAACCTGGGTTCGACCGAACCCCTGGGGTTGGCGAGTCAGTCTCAGAAGTTCGGCGGAGGTCAACCACCTGACGCCATCGTGACGTAGAAACCGTATTGGGAAACTAACTTCTCTTACTCTCTAACTGAAACGAAGTGAAGAGGTCCCAATTGAATACACGTATAAACGACCTGCAAGACGGTCAAGCACAAACCCGACTCATACGTTCGTGATGACACGCCCCACTTGGCTATCATTGGCTGCAGGAACATCGCTTTTCTATGCTGCAGGAAATTTGGTGCGGCCAGTATTCGAATTGTGATTGTCATGATTGTACGTCGTGTGATTTCTTTTTTAATATTTTAATCCCTTCATACTATGTCGAGCAAAAAAAGAAAATGGTCGGACGAATATGTACAATATGGATTCACATATATAACAGAACATCCTTATTGCATGAGTTGCAATGCCAAGTTGAGCAATTCTAGTCTAGCACCGGAAAAACTAAGAGAACACTTCTTTAATCTGCATGAAAATTACAAAAATACAACACTCGCTGAATTCACGGTGAAGAGGGCCAGATTTGATGAAAAGGGTAGTCTGCCTGTCGTCGGCTTTGTATCCATCGATAAACCGATCCTTACAACATCGTATGAAGTATCTTACCTTATCGCAAAGCAGAGCAAACCACACAATATTGGTGAAAAACTCATAAAACCAGCCGTGTTGAAGATGGCGAATATCATGCTGGGAAAAGTGGCTGAAGTTAAGTTATCCCTAATTCCTCTTTCAAATGACACCATCAGTGACAGAATAGACGACATGAGCAAAGATATCTTGGTCCAAGTAGTTACAGATCTGATTTCAGGCCCGGCAAAATTCAGCCTTCAACTCGACGAAACTACAGACGTTTCCAGTCTTAAGTCAGCTTGCAGTATTTGTGCGCGATGTGAAAGACGACGTTATAAAGAAAGATTTTTTATAATGTAAGCCTCTTACAACAACAACTAAGGCAGCCGATGTAAAGAAACTTGTGGATGACTTCTTCAAAGAAAATAGTCTTACGTGGGATATGGTTTCTGCAGTTTGTTCGGACGGAGCTCCAGTCATGCTGGGATGAAAGTCTGGTTTTGGTGTGCTATGGAAAGCCTAGGAACCACACATCGTTGTTACACATTGTATTCTACACAGGCATGCGTTGGCAACAAAAAACATGCCTCCAAAACTGACAGAAGAAAAATTGTAGTGGGATGCGTGAACTATGTGCGAAATAGTGCTATGAGGCACCGCATCTTCAAGGAGTTGTGTAAAGAAATGGGGTCTGAATTCGAGGTACTTCTGTACCATTCAAACGTTCGGTGGTTATCCCGGGGATAGGTTCTGAATCGTGTTTTTGTCCTACGTGAGGAATTAGCCCTGTTTTTGCAAGAGCACCAACATGGTCATGCAAATTACTTCAAAAATTTATTATCATGCTTGCGAACATGACTCATATCTTCGCAGCTCTCAATCATCTAAATCAACAAATGCGGTGGTTTCAACATCATCGAAGCGAAAGCAACCCTGAAGGCGTTTGAAAAAAACTACAGTTGTGGAAATGACGAATAGAAAACGGTAATTTTGCAAACTTTACCCTTCTAGACGAATGTGTTAATAAGAATTATGATGTGCCTGGAATATTATTTCTGTATCGGAGGAACTGAAGCACGAAATTTCCATGCACTTAGACGAGCTTGCAAAGTCTCTTGAAGGGTACTTACCTTCAAGAGAGTTGAAGGGTACTTACCTTCAAGAGAGTTATATCCAGCATGGGTGAGGCAGACGTTTACGTTTGATGTTGAAAAAACAGATGTCAATTATACATACCTGGATGAAATCATTGAAAGTCAGCAGAGCCAGGTTCAGTATACTCTGCTATTGCGAAGAAAGCTCTGGAGATTTTGATTCCGTTTGTGACAACATATCTTTGCGAGCAATCCTTTTCGAGGATGCTGGACATTAAAACGAAGAAAAGGAACAGACTTAGTTGCGAAAATGACATGCGAGTGGCACTTTCCAAGGTAAAGCCTCGCATTTCCGAACTAGTGTCTAATATCCAACAGCAGCAGCCACACTGATTTTAAGTTTTGTTCTTTGTTCTTAATGTTTTGTTCTTTGTTCGTAATGTTTTGTTCTATAATGGTTTTGTATATTTTGTCTACCAATAAAATATATACCTATGTTTTGAATTTGAAAAATTATATTTTATTTTTCAATTAAAAGGGTTTCGGTGAATGCTCATATGAAACTGATGGGGTTCGGTATCTCCAGCAAGGTTAAGAACCACTGCCCTAGCTGGAACAGCAATGTGACGAACATAAACTGAAAATCCCTTTTCGATTTCTCGAGACATGACATCAGAGCGGTGGGTCAATAAATCCCGCGCTGTATCCCTCAGTCGCTAACCATAGACCTGACGTGGTCGACATACCTGTTCTCTTCAATGTGAACTCTGACCATGACATCTCTCTTTTTCTTGACTTTGCATTCGACTCAAAGTGACCGCTAAGAAAGGCTAAAACTACGAATTGGCATAAATACAAAAGAAAGGTTGAGCTCTGCATCTCCCCTCTTTAATCGTCTTGAGGTAGCAGTCAGTAAGCTATCCTCAGTCACGCTGTAAAACAACCTGCCAGGTCGATTGGCTCTTCATTCCCCCGTGCTAAATTCTCTGATTGCTGAAAAAAGATCGCCCGTCACGGTGGCTGAACACGCGCGACACGTCACACCCCCAAGAATTCAATAGACTCGCGCTAAAATTCAGAGATGAAATACTTAAACTAAACAACAAGCGTTATTCGGCCACGATTTTATCGATACCGACATAGCAGAAGTACTCTTTAGAGCGTCAATTCACTTTTAAGCCTAGTGGTAATTTTGACTTTAACACCCAAGTCAACGATACCATCGCTACCTACATTAGTAATCGCAACAACCGCTTACCACCGAAAAGTTAAACAAGCTAATAAAGCAGCTCCAAATCCGTTAAGCTCAAGGAATCAACGATATTTCCAACGCGATGGTTAAAAACCTCGCATGCTATTCAAGGTAGGAAAATCCAAATTACTTCCATCAACTTGCTATGCGTTTTAGGCAAGCTATTGAGAAAGTTCTACTGAGTCAAATTTTGATCTTTATCGACGACCAGAAAATTATCCCGCACTTTTATGTTGGTTTTCAGACAGGCCTGTTCATTAGCTTCATATCGAAAGCGTTCATTGGGGTTTGACATGATTGACTTGTTTTTAAAATGATCCGCCTCAACTTCCCCGACAGCTTGATAAAAGTCGTTCGTTGCGAAATCAACACAACGCTACCTAGCCAACGTAAGATCTGTGTAGTCGTACCACAGGGCTCTGCTCTGTCCCCGTCACTGTACAGATGTTGTACAAGCGATATTCCGAATCTGGATCTGGTAATGGTTGCCCAATACGCAGTTAACACAGCTCTACTTTGTAGAGAAGGTACCACAGTTCATCGTGAAAGAACATAGGAAATATTTTATCCAATGCCCAGAAATTTGATACTTTTTTCCACTGATAATTTTGTAAATTTTGACTACATTTTTTCAGGAACCAACTCAGGTAAATATATTTTCAATACTCGTGGAACTTTAAGCCTTCGACATACAAAAAATTTTTGTATGAAGTTTATGTTTTGTTACTTATTTTAAAAATAAGCTTGATACTTTTGTCGGAGACATTTAGTTCTTGGCATTTAGTGTCATAACTTAGCGGGTTTGACGGGTATAAGTGATTTTTCGTGTATAATTTCAACATAGCATTAGTTTTTCCATAATTTCTAATAGTTTTTTGGTCTGATATTTGTTTTAGCGAGAATGTCGTGGTATTATGCCAAAAGAAGAAATCAAATGGTAATATTTTGGAGGCGATTAAGCTTGTCAAAATCCCCAAAAACTCAATCTGACAAATTGCGAATCCCGAAAAGCACTTATAGCGAATTTTGATAAGGCAAACATTGACTTTGCTACAGCCAATGTTGATGGGATAAAGAATTTGCTGAAAGAACATTCAACGACCGATAAAACAATGGGGTTTCATTCAATCACAAGTAAATTCATTTTTATTTCAGATTTTCAATGCAAAGCAAGAAGGTGCTCGGCTTAAATGATAAAAATGTACAGCATATCAGTAGGAAAGTAGTCACTAAGATCTATCTTATGCTTGCCTAAATTATCAGCATGGAGGAGTGATGCAACTAACTCAAAATCATAACATTTCGAAAAAATTATCAACTCTTAATAGTCTCTTCAGAGAAATACTGTGAAATCTCTGCATCATTCCTTCTACTTTATAATGTTACTGTCATTTGCATATACAGTCACCCGATTGAATTTTGATCCTATAAGTATACTATCGGGGTAATAGCCTACAAATTGTGCGCTCAACTTTACGCAGTTCATGGAAATTACGCCAGATGTCGTTAATCACTTTTGTTATGAGTCTAGGAGTTAGGGACATAGTATACAGTTTGAAAAATTCGCCGTCCAAGGATATATATTGAACATAACCACTAATCTCCTTAAGAGGGTAGTTGACATTATTGTAATACCACT
Source organism: Ontholestes murinus (assembly GCA_963969525.1). Classification (NCBI taxonomy): domain Eukaryota; kingdom Metazoa; phylum Arthropoda; class Insecta; order Coleoptera; family Staphylinidae; genus Ontholestes; species Ontholestes murinus. The sequence goes on from OZ018388.1 coordinate 69,713,450, forward strand.
AAAGAAACCAATGAATAGTTGAATCAAAACCGGTATCTTTCAGAGTTCTCTAAAAAAAATACGCGTTGCTACTATGTTTAAGAAGGGTGACAAAAATAACGTAAACAATTACAAGCCACTCGCTTGAAAAGATTACATTAATTCAAATTACTGAATATCTCGTCCATAATCTACTGTCTAATACACAGTTTGGTTTTCGCAAGTGTCGGTTTACAGGCTTTACTGAAGAAATTATCCAGGATTATGAGTCAGGTATGCATACCATCTCATCTTTCCTGGATCTCATTATGGCGTTCGACTACCTATACCACGACATTTTCCAACGAAACTTTACGCCATCCAAGTAACTGTCGTCTAATAAGATCCTACTTGAATCAAAGCCATCAGATAGTTGTGATAAACCATCAATCAACTGTGGAAATGTACTTGAAGTATGTAATACCTCAAGGGCCTATACTCGGACCGATACTTTTTTCATTATATTGTGGCAATGAAAGTCACTCCATATTTTTTGTTGCGATAACTGAAGTTATTAATTGCCTTACAAACTGCATATTTTGCTATATGCCAATCTCACCTTGTCTGTGGCATATTAACTTGGGGGCAAGCTGCTATTATAAAATGTCTCTTTGGTCTACAGAGACGCGTTTTACGGATCATATCTGACCTAAAATATCAGGGCGAAGTTTATTAAAATAGGTATTCTGACATTACCGTCATTATACGTTCTTTAATGTCTCATGCGTGTTCGAAAAAATATCTCATCTTATAATGTATACACAGATATAGATGACGATAATACACGAATAGCGGCAAATATTTGTCCAAAACCTATGCGTTTGAATAAATTCAGAAATAGTATCAATTATTATGGACCGAAAATATTTAACTTATTACCTGTATCTATTAAATCTTTAAATATAACACAATTTAAAGACACCATAAAAACATATCTTATAAAAAAAGGCACTTTACAGGTTAAATGAAGCTCTGGCCAATAAAGAATTATAACTTTTATTACTATTATACGGAAGCTACGGAAACTTGCATACGAATATGCTTAAAAGATAAGTATTTTGTATTCAGACTCGTGAGGATGGATTGGCAATTAGTCTTCATGAAACTTTACCGGAATTTGTCATTGCAAACACCGGAACAAGTGAGTCAGAAGTTCTTCAGCAAAGAGGATGTCGATGCCTTCTTCAGCAACTGTCGTCTGTGCTCAATTCTACACCGTTCGAACCTCATTTAATTTGGAACATTATTGGATGATTATGGATGTCCGACTGTGCCAACGACAGTAGTCAAAACAATTGCATCCAAAGAAAAGAATCGACATTGGCCGAGAGAGGCTCGAACTTGTTTCTGGCATTGTCCACCAGCGGGACAGGGCAATTAAGTCCGTCGTTTTACCTCTTTATACGAACTAACATGAAAGAATCGTATATGATACATGCAACATATGATACATCCAATAAATTGCCCAGCTACATCCAGCATTTCATCAAACACACCATCTCTTCTGCGACAATCACACATCACATTGGTCGATTTAGGCCATGCATTTGGCATTGAAACATGGCATTATCAATCTTTCATTTCCATCGCATTACTTTTTGGCCCTTTTGTGACTATGTTCACCATAAAACATCAAGGCAAATTTAGAGCGACAGGAATTTTCCTATTAGATCCGTAAACCTTCATAGATATCGACTACATCACAATTGAGAGGCGAAATGCATTAGACCATAATGAAGTAGATACTGATAATCAGTGTCAAATTATTGTGTATGGCGATGCAATAACAACCGCAGCACATGAAGAAGTCACGACATCCGAGTCATCTACAAGCGGAGCACCTAATAGGTAAATAATTGTTAAACACTTGATTAATCACTTTTGATAATGTTGTAACAAGCTAAACTAGTTGATTAAATATACAAAATCAGTGAAACAAACCAGTACTTAACAATTATTCACCTATTACTTCATAACATTTCAAGAGAAAATTATTCAAGAAATTCCTTTAGCCTCTGTCATTTCGGCACTGTGACGCATTGAAATTAGTAGGTCCGGTGAAACTTGGCACGGCAGCTAAGAAGTCAAACCGTGGCCGTAAACCCACGAAATTGGCTCCGCAGAAGAAAATATGTTTATGTTTATTAGTCTTTAGCTTCCTTTCCAAAAAATACATATGAATATACAAAAATATAATACAAAATGTACAAAAAATTTAGATGGATGAATCTGGGTGTAGTTCATGTAGCTGCGATGATCTTCCACTGACCCTTATTTTTGTTCATGATGCTGAGAGTGCAAATATCCCCTTGGACATCCGGATTCTTCTATAAATGCTTTTACTTTTTTCTCTGGCCGAAACTGACTTAAAGGAATACACTGATTTCTGCATAATTTTCAAGAAAAATATGTCGAAGAAGGAGAACCGTCAAAACACAGCTTATAGCATCGATAATCGAGATATTCACTTAAGGAACAAAACCGAATACTTTTACGTGTGTTCACTGCGATTTGGAAAAAAAATTAATTACCCATTATTAATATTATTAATTTTAATTTATTCTTTCGTTTTCATTTACAAACAAACGTTTTCTATCAATTCCCTTGAGATTTACGATGAATTAAATTCTCACTTAACCCTTGGTGAAACATTGGTATATTTATATATTATTTATATATTCTTGCGAATGACCAACGGTCGAAACTAGTCGGAGAAATATATAAAAATTGTGAAACAACGCCAAGTGTTTAATTAACCTCTAATCCCTGAGATTTTTTAAATCTCAAAAACAGATTTATAACTGTGATATAAAATATTTTTTTAATTTTAAACGATTTAATCCAACTGTTAATACCACAAGGAATGTTATTTCTCATAGCACAGGACCATGGGAGTGGGAGGACACTTAAACCGTATCGTTAGCATCCATAAATTATTTAAAAACATTAAAAATTATAACTGTTTATTAAAGTATATGAATAAACATATAAATTAACAGCATTCATACCTTATATTCCACTTACTTCGTAGTTATAATTTATAATATATTCTTAAAATTATAACAGATCGATGGGGGAATATCTGAGATACGTGTTTGTTATTTCCAGTCTAGCAACAACGTCTCGAATACTGAATACCGCATTATAATGAATATTTGTGTAAGACAGGCGACAGTCGAAATATTAATTAAAATATTAATGTGATCCTTTGATAAATAATAAATTGGCGTCTCGGCGTCTCAGCATGCTTTGCAAAAACTTAAATATAAGTAGAAACGTATAATTATTTTAAAGCGAATTAGTCGAATCAGACAAAAAAAATTAATAATTATATAATATTTTTATTTGTTTTAATTAAATATATAAACATTTTAGTAAATCAATTTTACAAAAATAATTTATTATATAACATACTTTATCATCCACACTTTTCTGCCACTCTAATTCCCACACCTCAAACATGTTAGGATTTTTGTTTCAAATACTTATAATACTTTATAATTCGGGCTGTTTAAGATTTTATTTTGTCGAATATGTAGTTACCCTGCCTTTAACTTCACCGCTACTTCTTCCTCCAGCTTATGGCCCAGCCTTCGCTTTTCCTCTACACGCCTCACTGACATACTGTCTTTTTCATACAATTTGACTCTCTGCCGCATCCAGACTAAACTCTCATTTTTCTGCACCCAGTTTTTCAAGCATACCATCCATATTTCTTTCATCAACATTCTATACACCATTTCATCGACCCTTATTTTAAATTTTACAATCTTGCAGCACTACATATCCAAGTGTGCTTCTCTTCAGACCCAGTATCCTTTTAAAGTACTGGCATTGTGACATTTACACCTTTTCTTGTTCATTTAAACCCAACACATCCACATCCTATGACAGAATTGATCTAACACACGCATCCCACCAAATAATTTGCATTCGCACATTATTACCTAACACATTTTCCATCTCTTTCGCAAACTCTCTATCGCCACTATTGACAGCACTCGGCAGAAAAGGAAAAGACCACTCCACTCTACAAGATCAGGATCTTCGCCCCCGACCCGGTACTTCTTGAGGCAACTGAAGCAGTTCAAAGAAAACTACGGGCGAGATTGTGTCGATGAAACCCATCTGCGAGAAGACTCCCATCAAGATTAAAAACTTCGGCATTTGGCTACGTTGACTCCTGTTCCGGTACACACACAATGTACAGGGAATACCTTGACTTGAGATTGTCAGGAGCCGTCACCCAGTGTTACAGGGATATGGGTGCCCGCCATCGTGCCCGTACTCATTTCATTCAAATTATTAAAGTATAAGTTGTAAAGGCTGGTGTCTGCAAGAGAACACAAGTCAAACAGTTCCACGATTCAAAATTCAGGTTCCCACTACCTAAGCGCATCCAATAATGTACGACAATGAATAGATTCTCGATCCGTAATCTAAATATACTTCCTTTAAATGTGTTTATTTAGTGGTTAAGTGTTCAAATAAATGACTTCTTCTTCTTGCATTTTTACACTCATGATAATATGACCCTCTCTAGTTGCCGACTCCGAAAACACAAAGCCAAGATAATTGAAATCTTTCACTCTTCCTACATACTCACCCTTCCATACCAATACTTCTTCTTTCAATCTTCTTCCTGCATTACGAAATATCATCCACTTTGTTTCCTTCACATTCATAACTAATTTTCTCCTATCAAAGTACCTTTCAAGTCTTTCACTCATCTCTTGCAGCTCTCTGAACGATTTAGCTAACACCATCACGTCGTCTGTATAGGCCAAACTCCACACTTTGGACTTTCCTATTACTACCCCTTCAACTTCTCCTAGTTCTAAGGTTTTCTCCATATTTGCCATATATCGATTGAACCTACCAAAGCGCATAATCTTGAGCAAGTAGTCTTGAGTTTGGGGCCGCATTATTGACCACAATCCTAACCACCCTTTTCGCTGAAGAACCTAATCATGTATAACCAGCCACCACCTCCTAGAGACGGCGGTCTTTTTACATGTACCATGCTGCTACTCTTTCACGCCATGAACCTAGATTATATTGCCAGACCGACTCACCGATACCGCTATACTACCCAAGTTCCAGCCTAGACATGTCCAGACAACCGTCCACAGCCTTACAGTCCATTTTAAACGCATTCCACACTGTATATAATTTTTTATTAATAAAAACCTCTTTATAAAGACCAAAGTGTTATAATCTAGCAGGGCAGTGAGTGGTAAGAGAAGAAATACATCAAAAAATATCGTCGTGATGGCCGAACAACATTTCCAGGCCCTTATTAACATGATACTGGAATAAAGGATCCCTTGAGCGCCTACGGAGTAAGCTTCTTAAAATACACTACCCTATTCTAATATAGAAAGTTTTCTGAGTAGAATTCCGGTATATAAGAACGCTGAACCCAACACTGAAGAAGACGTGATCACGAGATTTCAGCTACTCCTCGAGGCTCCTGGCGACACTTGATGGGAGAGTTTCAAGGACGAAATCAACTCCTGAAGTCAATTAGTTCCGTAAGGAACACATTCACCACAATGCATCATTACGATGATTATAAAATAATTTCTCCAATTTAACCACAGCCGTTCGAACAAACTGTAAGATACATCCCTAGATGTTACTCTGAGTTACGAAGAAAAGCAGTAGAGACCCGTAAAGCAGACCAATGTATAGTCCACAAGCCAGCACTAATCAACAAACTGAACCGAGCAATGCAATTGAATTGAAAGAAAATAACTAGGATTTTAGTTAACTCGAACAACAAACTCCTCACCAAGGCGAGAGAAGCTAAAAATATTATTGGTTAAGATAATCGAGCCATGAAACCCAACAGCACGAAAAAACCCAACTTGCGTCTATTGCAAGAATATAGGAATGCCGCAGGAAGCAGAGAGTAACCACCATCACAGATACTAACAATTTTTAATGTTACGGCTGCAGAAAACCAAACGCAATAAGAAGCCGCTATCTAAATTGCAACGCATAAAAACGTATCACTTAGACATGAAGACACCGCATGTATACATTACAGTTAACGGTAAACACTTTCCGATAACAGAAAAGAGATGTCGCATTTGCCAATGGTCACACGCTGTCTAACACAATACTAATAACCGAAGGGAATGTCATCCTCAAAAATAATAGTATTTCTAGAACCTTCTACGTCCTACCAAACAGCCTAACACTCGAAACGATCCTTGAAACGGATTTTCTAGAACAAGCAGTCCTTACACTTAATCTAAGCCAAAAGGCCTGAACATTTTCGGAAAGATCAGCGACTTTTTCCCACAGAAACAAAGAAAACTTCCTATGTTCTTCCAAATTTATTCAGAAACTATGGAAATCGCTGTAAAACTACACCAATATGAAGAGAGCAACTTATGGACGGAGCGTCAGGTCTTGAATAAATTATTAGAAAAACAAGCGAAAATAATCCAAACACCCAAGCCACCTACGACACTTGGATACCACCGGGACACACGATTTGATCAGCACGAAATCATATCCGATGTCACCGCCGAAAAAAAAAAGAGCTGCAACAAAAAATCAGACAACTCCTGGAGGATAACTTCATACAGTCCTTATCTCCATGGGCTACACTGGTAGCAATGTTATCCAAAAACACACGCATACTCACTTCTGAGAATGAATGATTTATTACAAAATGGGTCTTTGGAAATTTCACTTCCACTATCGATTTTGCTTTTTTTTAAATAAATTAAACCATTTGATTTCTTACAATTTTTACTATAATAATCTTCAAGTAACTCAAAAAATATATTTCTACACTTAATTTTTCTTCGATTATTGCTGCTTTATTGTTTATACCTATTTCATCTTCATTGAGTTTTCTCTTAAGATAAGTACACACTGATAGATCACTTATCCTCTATTTCATAATCTCGTTAGTGCTTGAAATTGTATTGAAACACTAATATTTTTAATTAATTATTTTAATACAATTTTTACTATAATAATCTTCTCGTAACTCAAGAAATATATTTCTTTAACGCTTATCTTTTATTTAATTAAAAGTTACTATATACTATATCTTCCAGCTTTTCCAACTAGAAAATACTTCTCCCTTCATTTTTTCTCCTCATTGTCTTCTCTCTTTAGTTAGCTGTTCCCGTTTTTTGTTTAACAAATCAAGCTTCTTGGTGTCTCTTTATTATTTATTCGTTCTGGTTTTATGATCTCTTTGCTCTCTCTCCCGAACAGCATCTAATCTAGCTCATGGGAGGGTAATCTTGTCTTCATTTGAGAAAACACTATTAGTCAAGTACCTTGGCACCCTACTATACATCTGCCATCTTTGATACTTCGGATTGTGCTCCTCCCGATACACCCTTGCATCTCCCGCGTCTTAAGCTCCTTCCCCTTTTCTTTCATCTACGTCTGCACATTTACCCGATTCTCCAACCATGCATGGTCTACATACCTCTTTCATCAATCTCTCATTATCCAATCCACACAACTTCATCTCATACTTCAACACTCTCCATTGCCTCCCCATGCACAATATTTTTTTTTACCTGAAGCAGAATGCATCGAGGTGTTGATCTTTCAACCCCTAGAATCTGCTTTAGGAACAACCATTGCTCTCTCTGTCTCTCTCTCTTAATGCATTCATACTCCTTGCTCCCAATGTTTCTACACCATACATCCCATAGCTTGCATGCCAGTTGGAAGTTGCCTGAAAACCATTTTCACCACTTCTTCTTCACTATGCCGTATGCTTCTGTAGCTTTCATCTGTACCTAGTTGGCGTGCTCAATGTATCCACCTGTGCATTTAAATATGAAGCCCAATTTTTTTAAATTGTTTCACCCTCTCAATCACAAGGTTGGTTAAGGGTGTTTGACAGTTCCTCGATTGTTTGACAAAGATTTTCTTCCACTTCTGCTCTTAGTCTGTCTAATGTTGTTGGTCTTACTGATAGGAGCCAGAGAGATACCGGATTTGAACTAGAAAATCCATCTTTGGTATTTACGAATGTCTAATGCACGTAGATAAACACCGCAAATGTTTTTGGTTGCAAATTTTGCGTTACTTTACTACCGTTCCGTAGTTGGCTAATTCACCCTAAATTGCAATAAAGTTTAATATTGAATTATTTAGAAGTGAACAAGTCACAATAATCTTAAAATGATTCTGGCACATCATCGAGATACACTATGAGTTGACAAATGACAATTAAATATCGACATGCGCAGAAACGGCATTACTTTCCGGGCCTCCTAATAGTTTTAGATTTACATTTCTTGATATTTTTTTCTTCATCTATACTTTCTTATCCTATGCATCTGCAGCGTTCTTCCATTACTTATATTTCTATCTACCTTCTATGGAATATTCTCTTATACTATAATATTTCTCTGTCTTTTGGATCTTCTCAAATCTCTTTCTTCCTCCATTTTGCACATTTCATCTTCTTTTCAGTTTTCTATTTCTGTTATTTTATAAATACGGTCTTTTAGTTTCTCATTTTTCCACAGTTTCTCGTTTCATGTTCCTGTCCCTTTCTATATTATTTTCGACCTCTCTTTCTATATTTTTTTACATTATTTTATCGTCTATCTAGTTTTCTTCTCTTTAATTTAATTTCCTGTTGTTTCAGAAAAAGAAGGAAATGATCTTGGTTAGATCTCCATTCATATTTTCTTGTTCTCGTTGTATTTTTTCTGTAGATCTTCTCTCATTCCTCTAACCATTTATCTTTATATTTACCTATTTTGGTACATTCACTTACACTTTAACATCCTGATCAAAACCTTTTGCAAAATCTCTTCCCACGTATCTACTTTAGAGTTTTCGGTTTCTGTAATTTTATAAATTTGAACTATTAATTTCTAATTCTATGTTTCTCTTCAGTTTCCATTCTTCCAATAATTTTAGATTTACATCTTAATTTTTTCGTTTTTTTTTTGGAGGTAATTTTGCTCTAGGTTTTTCCTTCATCTTTACATTCTTATTTTATGTGTCTACCTCTATTAATCTTTTCTCTGCCCTCTCCCTATTTATCTTTCTATCTTCCTACTTAGGTATATTCATTTATAATTTAATAACTTTTGTTCTTAACCAATATTTCTCTGCCTTTTGGATCCTCACGATTTGTCTTTTATGTCATCAATCTCTTCCCCTTTATATTCTTTTTAGTTTTCTCTTTCTATTACTCTTGGATTCTCCTTTATTCCTTAATTTTTCTATCTTCCAAACTTCTCTTTTCTGTTTTTTTGCATTCTTTTATAATCCAATTTTCTTCTTCTTAGTTTATGTTTCTGTAAATAATCTTTTGATTTTTCCATTCATTGTCACTTGTTCTATGAGGAAGTGTCTCTTCTTCCTTTTTAGTTTTCTTCTTCTTAGTTTTTTTTTTTGTTTGTTTGGATCGAATGCTTACATACCTAGGTGACTATTTTTTTCAAGCTATACCTTCACAATGAGGAGGACATCCTAAGGCTTCAGTCCTTCGCTGCAAATCGAGAAAAACCTTCAATTTACCCAGAATTTATTAAATTTCTCAGCTATATTATAACTACAATCGCCTCCTGGAATAGCCCCATAAAGAAGTTCTACTGGCACCGACGATTTACACCGAATTTTGCAGAGAAAAGTCAACAAAATGTTTTAAGAAAATTGCCGAAGTTGGCAGCAGCAAGAGACACAAGATACTCTCAAGAAAGCAGTAATTTCGGCATCAATTCTAAAAACCTCTACACTCGCTGAGCTATTTCCCATCAGGGGCAATTCTCGCCCAGGGAGATTAACCTGAAAAATTTACACCACAACAGAGAGAGAGTACACCACAACAGAAAGAGCGCCTCGCCATTAGCACCCCCTCAATAAGTTCAGGGGTTAAGTAGAGGAATCCCTATCCCCTATTGAAAGTACCCACCGACCGCCCGATGGAACGAGCTTGGTAACAACAGCTGTTTGAACTAAGATACATCCATAGAAACCATCATTACAGGCACCAACAATTTTTAATGTTATGACCGTAGAAAACCAAACATAAGAAACCACTGTCCGATTTGCAGCGCACAACCACGTTCCACGCAAATTTTCAGTGTTGACATAACCATGGGCACGAAGAAACCGCATGTATTCATTCTAGTGGGAAACACTTTCCAAAAACAGACATGAGATGTCGCATGTGCCAATGGCAACAAGCAGACATTACACTCAATTTAAGGCATCCAACGTATATTGCAGAGAAACCGAAAATGGAAAAACCATAAATCTGCTTAAAAACTGAACCTATGGATAGTTTTATGATTTGATCAGCGACTTTCTTTTTCCTAAACCACCAAGAAAATTTGCAACGAAGATGTTCCATTCTTCCAAATTTATTTAGAAACTATGAAAATCGCGGTAAAACTACGTCAATATGAAAGATGAACCTTCTGCAAGAAAGGATTTTGCATGTTCTAATGATTGCATACCTAGTTGACATCATCGTGCAATACGACAATTTTTTCAGGCAACACCTACACCATGTGGGGGATGTCCTTGGCCTTCTCTCCAGGAGCCTTTCGCCGCAAATCGTCAAATAACAACATTTTGTTCAGAACATTTTAAATTTCTCGGCCACAATATAACGCAGGAGGATGTCACTATAAACACAAGGCGAGTACAGGTAATCGCCTCCTGCAGCATCCCCAGGAACTGTAAGGAGGCCACCTCTAGAGTATGCCAGCCACCTGCTCATCCCGGCGGAAAGAAATTACACCACAGCAGAGAAAGAAGAAGAAGTTTAGGGGTTATGTACGTCTAAATCGTTGACCAAGGTCTGCAATGGCATTGTCATTGAAAACACCTACCAGCCGCCTGGTAACTAACGGTAAGACACATCCCTAGAAAGTCAAATTTTGTCGTTGATGTCTTGTCACCGACTTTTAGTAATAAAGCCAATGAAACGATTCAGGTGAATACACCTCGACGAACAGCAATATTAAAAGCACCTATTGGAAAAAGTCGTACCCTACAGGTACAGATCGAAGCTCATCAGCGAGGATGCCTAAAAATGCATCCCACATAAGCAAATCTGGAACCTCATGGATTTGCTGGTGGAGTTTCACGACACCCCCATAGTTGGCCATTAAGTCTGCTCCACTTTTATTTTTGGAAAAAGATGCGAGCCGACATAGCAAAACATTTAAAGAACTGTGTTGAGGGTCAAAGATATAAACCCAGATACAAATATCAGCTTCAAATCGGTTCGAATCAATTTTATTTGACTTATTCGGACCATCACTTATGTCTACAGAAGGATATAAACCATCCTGATTGATTGTAGAGGACTTAGCCAGTCGATGGGTGGAAATTATCCTTTTAAAGAAAGCCACCGCAATCTACTCTCATGCACGACGGTTTCTTCTGGCATGAAATACCCTGCATTTGTATGTCTGATAATGGCAAACAGTTTGAGAGCGCGATTATACAACAAGTAATATTGAGCTTAAGGATAGAACATAACATCACCACCCCCTATCTCCCCCAGGAACCCGGTGGAGCGGATGGATCGCTTTGTCACCTCACCTATGCACTCAAAGCAAATCGCGTCGCCGATGAAAACCAAGGCAGGCAAACCCGAAAAAGAGCTTATCTTGTCCATATAATAAGACATAAACGCTACGAATCCAGGGGAAGATAGAATTAAGGAGAGGAATTGGAAGGAAAAGAATGTCATGGCTCCGGAGCATTAGGAGGTCGACAGGGATGGGGTTTCAAGATCTGATGAGAGCAACCACAGATAGGAAATCATTTGCTGAAATAGTTGCCAACCTCCGCTAGGAGAGGTACCTACAGAAGAAATGAAAATATACTCAAAATATATTTAAAATGCCTTAATGTAATATTTCTGTTTAAATAATACCCGGAATTAAAATAAATGAAGAGACTTCTACACGCATAAATGTCAAAAATTAAAAAAGTGTGTCCAGTTTTATAATAAACGTAATTCATCATGTTCCATTCAACACGTTTCACCTCTTTCGCCACTCTACACAAATAACCTGGCTTCGATATAATCCACAACTACACTTAATCCCGCAGCGTATAAAACGTCAGCCGCATAAAAATAAATTGGAACCAAATGATGCGTTTAATACGTTTGTTGCAATTGTATTATTTCATTTTTATAGCCACCACAGACACGTAATTCTTGTGTATTCTCCGTACTCCCTTTTATTGCTTGTTTTGCTAATGCGAAATTAATGTTTTCGGTGTGCTGAAGGAAAGAGTCCAGGGTTGTAATAATACGTCTATTGTGTTTCACGTTAATGTCTTTTAAATGTGTCAGATTTTATAGGGCGGTTTGTGCACGAAGATTGTATCTCATAATTAATGTTAAGTTAAGCACACTTATGCATAGTGGACAGCGTGCCGATTGGTCAATTATTTAGCCTAATGCATTAATTGATTTTATGTGATTAAATTGGAATAATGGCGCATGGGCGTGTGATTTAATCTAATTAGGAATATTCAGGGCATTTCGGTGTGTGTCTATTAATACCTGATATTATATTATGTAGGTCGATGTATGTTTAATTGGATTCGCAATACGTTAATGAATGATTCAAAATGTACCACGTAATAAACGCCTCTACTGACAAATATGTTTAATTAATTTCTCATTGCATACTTGGATTACATTTACAACAATACTGCATTAAATGAACTATCAAAATTATATTAAATTAATTGGAAGGTATTATAATTAAAAGCCACGTATACAAACATATTTCAACAGAGGGTACTTTTTTATGTTCCTAAAATTACAAAAAAAAGTAGGACATTAATAAAAAAACAAAATACGATCCACTGCTAAAATATATCTATAAATGTAGAGTGGGTGAGAGTCCGACTCATAAAATATTAGCTAAAGTTCTATTAATTTAATTATGAATAATAAAAATAACTTGCAACTGAGATACTTTTTCAGTTTTCTGTAATTACAGGAAAACATATAAAGGATGATAAAAATTAAATCAGTAACTGCTAAAATTTAAATGTAGGTATATCTAGAGTCATTTTCTATGCCAATCTCCAGCATGTGAAGCATAAACGAGAATTTTGAGGAATAATTATGAATAATTACAGGATTTTGGTATTGTTATAAACGACTTCTGGTTATCCTTTGTGCATCTTCTTATCCTTATACGATTTGCCCGTTCATTTTTACGGTTTGTTCTTTTTTTGATTTTTAATATTTATTTTTGATCTTTGTTTCCTTAACTTTTGTCACATTTATATTTTCTTTTGCCTTTTGTTTTTGATTTTTGTTTCTATCATTGGTTCAGAGCCATGATGCAAATCAGGTTTCATATGAGTGGTTCAGCAGTAATGGACTTACAATTAATGAGGCAAAAACGACTGACCTATGCTTCACATAAAGACCTTGTGAACATGACTTTGCAACCTCTTCTAAATTTCTAGGTGGTATTGGATTCTTCTCTAACTTGGAGTTCTCATGGTGATATGTTGGCAGGGAGATTGTGTTCCAACATTTTCCTTCTGCGGAATATCTCACTTTCAGTATCTCCATCAGTTTTGAAAACAACATACTTCGGTACATGCCATTATTTAATGACGTATTGTATGTTATTAGGCACAGAATTTTTGAACTACAAAGACGGTGACTTATATAAAACTTTCTGTAGTTATGGCATCAATAAATTATATGAATATAAATATCCTTTGACTTTTGATTTTGAACTTTTATTCTTTCTTTATTATCTTTCACATTGCGTTTTACTTTTATATTGTCTCTGGTTGTTGTGTTTTTCTTTATTATTTGACTTTTTGCATTCTATTACTTCTGTATTTTATTTTTATATGCTGTTATTCTTCGTCCTCTGTTCTTTGGTTATTTTTATTTAATTGTCTTGTGTATTCATTATTTATCCTTTAACTTTGTTATATGTTTATCTCTTGATCTTTTGCTGTTTAGCTAAAGAAAACTTTTATTTGCATATAATTATATAATAATAAAATGTATTAAAATCATAAGTTCGTTGTATTTTTAAATTATTATATAATTATACAACAATTATAACATAATTTCCTTCTTTCCCCACATGAATTTCATCAGAGTTTTAATTCCAGCACCATCTTCCCTCATCCATTCAGTAACCTTTTTGTTCCTTTCCACCCATTCCTTACACACTCCTCTGCTAAATCCCTCCAAATATCCGTCCCACTCACACATAATACGCATTTTTTTCTCCCATCCAGATTTTCCTCCCTCTGTCTCTCTTCTGATATAGCTCTTGCCAAGGTGAAATTACTATTATTCACGTTCCTTAGCAAACTTTTTTGCACTTGGTACATTTTAAACATGCAATTGTACTCACTCCTTCTAATACATCCCTGCTTTTCATGAATTTCCACTTCCTTCTTTTTCACACATATTCTCCAATATCCTCACTTTTTCATACATTCTCTTTCACTCTATTCTTCACTTAGATTCCCCTACAACAAGCATATCTCTCACTTTACGTTTTCTACTTGTTTTCATTTAAGTCTTTTAAATTTTCTTATTTAATTATCCTTTATCTTCTAATCTTCAACATATTACCTCTTTATTTGTTTCATTTTATTTTTCTTTCGTATTTTATCTTTGTTTTATTCTTCTTTGCCTTTTTGCCTTTGGTTTATTGGGATTTTATTCTTTGTTGTTCAGTATTTTCTTGTTAATCTATGATTTTTGTCTTTAATTCTTCGATCTTTATTACTTTTACGTTTTTATTGTTTATCTTTTTCACTTTGTCTTCTTTATACTTTATCCTTGGCCTTTATTTTCCATACATTACATTTGTTTCTATTCCTTATCCTTTTTATTTATGCCTTATCCTTTTGACTTCTATCCTTCTTTTTTTTCTGTATTTATTAGTACTTTTTTACTTTTTAGTTAGTTTACTTTTATTCACGCCTTATTTATTTTTTTCTTTGACCTAGAACTCTATTCTTTATCTTTCAACTTAATCCTTTATCTTTTAGATGAAAAATAAAAAATACTTTTACTTAGTTAATATCACAACATAGTGATATTAACTAAGTAAAAGTATTTTTTATTTTTCATCTAATTAAAATGTATCACGAAGTAAATGCCTACAACCTCAATCCTTTATCTTTTCTTTGTTTTTGCATATTTTGAATTTTTGTTTTTGCCTCTTGAATTTTATCTAAGGTAGAACAGTGGTGAAATACGATATTAAACACCCTCCTACTCTTAGTCTAATTTATCTTGGACTACATTATCTTTCAACTTTTGTATTTAATCCTTTTTTTTAAATATATTGTTTTGTTTGTGTCTCCTGGGTTTTATCTTGGGTAGAGCTGCTTTTAACCAAATGGCTAGACTGTTCAAAAACTGTCACAGGCATCGATATTAAAATCACACTTATTTGAATGTATTTTCTTCATATTCCTTTCTGTGGAATGAAGTCATATTTAATAACCAAAGCAACACAAAAAATACTCGCTTTCAGAATCTTTCAGGATCTCTTGGGTAGACAAAGTACCAATGCAGTGATGGAACGAATGAAGAAGGACTTGAATGTAGTAAAAACCATCAAGAGAAGAACACTAGAATACCTTGGACACATTATGAGGAACGAGACAAAATACCGCCTTCTAAAATTTTTTCTTCGAGGCTATGGTAAAAGAAGACCAGGAAGAAGAAGAATGTCATGGCTAAAAACTTAAAAACAAAACTTAAGAACATGGTTCTCAAAAACCACTACCGAACTATTCACGGCAGCCGCAAACGAAGTAATCATGTCCAGGATGGTCGCCAAAATTATGAACGAATAGGCACCCGAAGAAGAAGAATATTGGCCGAATAGTCAACAAACATTCCTAGTCTAATTGGGGTAGCTTCTTTTTAATTGCGTGTTCTAGAAGTTAATCCCTAAATGCATTCAATGAGTAGTGTGTGGGATACTATACGATCTTCTTCACATGATGATTTAATTTAACCTTTACTTTATATTGTGACAATAATTCTTCTAACCTCTAAAACTTATATCTAAGGACGGTAGCAGTTCCTTCAGACATTTTCTAAGATTAAGCTACACCAAAAATTCATCTGAAAGTTTGTATCAGATCTCGCGTTACACCATATCTACTATTATATCTACACAATTTGAAGCTCATCAAATACTTCTTCTTAGTTCGTATCAGTACTGTACGAACTGCAGCCTTGCCTATTTCCTAGAGGATTGAAGTGAACAACTTTTTATTACTGTTTGAAATCTAAGTATCTATTTTCCAGTGCAATATGGGAAGCCTTTTCAAACGCATTAAATGAATGTTGATGGAACATAAAATTAATTCAATGCGTTCGAGTAGGCTTCCAATATTGCATTAGAAAATAAATACTTTCCTACATCATTGGGTACCGTTAGTTACTTGTTTCAAAAACTTTAAATATCTTGCATCATTCATTTGCCTCTATTTTAGAAAGTCTTTAAAATACCGAAATGCCTTTTATATTATCTGGAATTACAAGGTGAAGATAACTTTTTTGATCGAACTATATCTTAACCACTATTCTTACTTTTGATTCTGCATTGTTACAATATTCTTGCCTGTGTGGTGTTTTACACTTATTTATCATAAAATTTAGTCAAATTATTAAATAATTTCCAGCCACATTGGTACTTGGGACTTTTGGCATTCCTGAACAGTAAGAACGATTTAAGAGTAGCATAGCCGGTTGCTAATAAGATTTTTTCAGATAGTTGCTTATAAAAATGTTCTCCACTGCAAGCAATTAATTCCTTATCACTTACTCCTATGTGATTTTGGCAAGGTCTTGTTAAACTAGCTAATTACAATTTCTTATTTTTTATAAATTACTGATAAGACACAAATATTCAATCTGGCAACTGATAACTTAAGACTAAGAATTATCACTTACTATACGAAGAATTAAATTCTCATTTAAGCTTCTAATTAAGAATTGTCAGTTTTTTTTAATGCCTCCTGATATTCTTCGGTCCAAACTTTTGATTTCCTTGAGTGAGCCGATTTAATTGTTTAACGATATTTAAAATTAACTGAACTGGGTATGAAACGAGAAAACACCTGCATCCACACAGAAAGTAAACCCAGACTTTACATATTCCAAAGTCTCATTACGACTGGAAAATAAAGGTGTTATGGCACTGGAGACGGCATCTGTAGTTAAGAAAATTGCCTTATACTGGGTCAAGGCACACTAAATTACAAGAGGGAACGATGTACTGGATGCTCTCGCAAAAGAGTGAGCATCTTTGAAAACCGACAAGAGGCATGTGCTTCTAACCAAAAGCAATCTTTCAAACATACTCCAAGACATGGCTCTATCAGCACAAAAAGCATGGTCGAAGAACAGCTCCACTTGTGCTCATTCGAGACACACAATACGAACACCTAATGCTAAAGTTTCCCAATATCTATCCAGGTCAAAGCTAAGACCACTGACTGGTATTCTAACTGAACACTGTCAGTTAAAAAACACCTATATGTTTAGTAGTCTCTGAAAATCTCAACTGCAAAGAGTGCATTGAGGAAGCGGAGTTTGAAAATCATACTCAATGCTACTGCACTGTTGGTCAACATGTGGAAATCGTGGAATAATTTAAAAAAAATTATTTGTTCGAAACGAGTAACTTAAAAATTAAATTTTCCATCCTTTGGTATATTTATGGAACTTTTCTAACCTAATATAAACAACAATAATATTCAATAATACTCAATTATTTTTAATTCATGTTACAGAAAGAAATACGTTCAAACTAGTGTTGCTTTGATAGCCTTGCTATTTTGTAACACGCAAATTACTTTTGTATCATTCAATGTCTGTCGAAGTATTAGCTAAAGAAGTAGTTGTTTCAAAAGTGATTTGTTTCTTGTAGTCTTAATAAGACTCATATGTTGTAGATTTTATGAAATATTTTCGTGTTTTTCTAATTATTATCAATAATATTATTACACTGGCTGCATGTCACAATACATTTTGCTTTTGTGAAAAAAAAAATGGTTGGTAGCTCAAAGCTGGTTGATGTCAGTTGGCTGTAAATTTGCCCAGGAATAACGCTTAATGTGGTCGTTATTTTGGATTTTTGGTGCAGACGAAAATCTTCTTGGGAAAGTGGAAAGAACACTTTTCTTGTCACGATGTGCCTTTTTTTGGTTGCGTCATAACTACTAGGGCGTGTTTAGTAACGTTGTGACGGCCGTTGTGACGTTGTGAAAAACGCTGGGGGTTTTTCCTATCTGGTCGATCTTCCATTTTGGGTTCTAAACATGACGTCAGAAAAAAACCGGAATAAATGTATACGACGTATTTCCATGTAGCGAGGGTTTCCGTTTTGGTGGAATTTGTCCTTATCATAAGTGCAGACATTTTTAAACAATTAACTTATTCCGTTGTTAGTTGGTCTTAGAGGAAGTACCGATCTTGGGACTTAGATGCTCTAGTGTAGTAGGTTATAGGTTATAGGTTAACATAGGGTACTAATGAGGTGTGTTAGCCTCTCTTGAACTGCGACCTAAAAGATCTATTGTTCTACCCTTAACCAATCACTTCCCAATCAGTCCCAGGTCCTCCATGAACCTGGTAACTTTCTTGGGGGTGATATTGCTCACCTCTTCGTGGGATAGTCGGTCCCTACCGAAGTGTGAAAGACGCTTGTGAGCAATTGCGACACAAGTGCATAGTATGTGCTCGGTCGTTTCATATGCCGAATCACATAATCTGCTGTTTCCACTTTCCTCGTTTCCCATTTTCCACAAATGGTATCAGAGGGCACAGTGCCCTGTCATGAGTCCGTTGAAAGTTCTTAGCTCGTTCCTTGTGAGTTCAAGCACCTTGTGGCTGTGATCGAGTTTCATGAGTCGTTTTGATTGACGTAGACCTGGTACATTGTTCCAATGCTTGCGTCTTCTCTCCTCTTCCCATTTATGCACCGCCTCTCTTCTGTGCGCCATGGGGAGTTCACAAAACGGCTCTGGTCCCATAGGAGTGGCATTTGCACCTCTTTTTGCGAGTTCATGGGCCACTTGCCTTTAATATCCTCGTGCCCTGGGACCCACATGAGGGTCAATGAGTTGTTCTTCGCCAGTTGCTTGAAAGATTTCGTCAGCAACGACGTTCTTTGCAGAAATCTTTCGCGCATTTGTTATTGGTGTGAAGTTAACTCATTTGGAAAAAAGAGGTGTGAGCAATGCTTGTCAATTAGTTTTGTTTTCCTGTTTCGCAGGAAAATCCTTAATTTTATCAAATGAATGGGGTGGCTGGAGAGTTAGTTCTTCCATTACTGGAGATGTAGTCCTCTTATATTATAAAATTCCAGATGTATTCTCTTGTTGAAATCTTTTGTACATCAACTTTAAATCGAAGCAATGTCTCCCAGATACTATAATTCTTAATTTAAAAGGTGACATTTTAGAATGGAGACGCTTTAATTTGTGCAGGAACTTGCGAAAATAATGTCGGTCGAGGAAATTCATGCAAGGATTGTAATCGACCCTGTCATCCCGGCTGTATAAAAAACCACATTTGCGAATTACCCAGCAGTCAAGGAAGTCACAGTCAAAATGAAAATAAACCATCAAATTCATTATTAATTTGCGATAAACCAGTGTATGACGTATTTACTACAGAAAATAACTTTTTTTAAATTATTTTAGAAGAGATGAAACAAAAAAATAAAATTCTCATGGAAAATAATGCTTTGCTTAAAGATAAAATCTTTTATCTGGAAGATCAGTTACAGTCATCTAGAAAAGAGTCTACCTCAAGAAATACAAAAATAATATAACAAAAAACGTATCTTCAAGTTCAATTAGTTGAAATGGATGGTACGACTAAAATATCGAAGGATACGATCGTTCTAACGAAAAGCGAAAGATAATAAGAGGTGCGCGTGTTGCTGCAGAGCCCGTGAAAGGCGCCATTCGATACAGACCCCTGCATGTGTATAATTTAGATCCTAATTTGAAGGCATCTGAATTAACAGAATATTTAAACTCGATAAACTTCACAAATATCACAATTGAGCAGCTGAAATAAAAGCATCCAGAGGAATACTCCAGTTTCAAAGTAGGGATAATAGCTGATCAATTTCAGGAATTGAAAAAACCAGAGATGTGGCCCGAGAATGTACGCTACAATATTTTTTTTTAATTTGCAAAAAGAGAAACTGGAAACGCCAAGACCCGGAACCAATAATAAACCAAAATTAGGAAAATATTCTAATACGTTACTTCTCTACATTAACATCCAATGTTTACGTAATAAGATAGAAGCACTTGAGGCATATACAATATTTCTATTATTGCTATAAGTGAACATTGGTTGTCTGAATTAGAAACCCAAGCTTCTATTATAAATAATTTTAAGGTTGCATGCGCTTTTAGCAGACAGGTTGCAAAACATTGCGGTACTCTGATCATGGTACAAAGAAATTCAGTATTTAAGCCTCTTGATTTTCTCCTCGAACTTTCAGTTGAAAAATCATGTGAGATGTCAGGCATTTTTTTGGAAAACGAAAAAATTATAATTATCTGTATTTATAGATCGCCTAACGGGAGCTATACTAATTTTCTGAGTATTATAACAGCTATGCTGGGGAAAATTAATCGTTTCGCTCATACAGTATATCTTTCTAATGTCAATTTTAACGCTGATGATAGAAAATGTTTAGAGTTATGTAAAAAAATTTCTAGTTATGGTCTGCTGCCCTTAACTAACGAAGCTACTAGATATGAGGCGTGCATTGACAATATTTTTTCTAATAGTAAATTAAATAATAATAATTCTTTCTTTATTGTCTTTGCTTCTCCTGCTTACAAAATTACAAAATATATAATACTCCAAAAATAGTTAATGTGGTTGTATCAGATCACATGGGCATCCAAGTTAGTTTACAAAACAAGAATAGCAATAGACATGAACAGGTAAAAAAATCATTAGACCAATAACACATTGGTAAGTTGATATTTCTTGATACGCTAAATAGTTTTAATTGGGAAATTTTCAATAATATTTCAGATGTAAACATGGCTTGGAAAATATTTCAAAATATACTAATTGATAACATGGATTATGCGTTTCCTGTACGCTATACTAGCAATAAAAAGTTTCCTGTGAAATGGTTCACATCGAATTTACAACTACTCCGTGAAGTACTAAGAATAAATTAAAATAATTCATAAATTACTAAATCATATGTTTTTAATTTACATTTTACATCAACTGCTGAGAATATTCTTAAACTGTAAGCTGTAAACATAGATCCCATACATATAATGGCAAATTCTCTCCAGTATGTACAATCCTATGAATATTTTAAGTTGGCAAATGTATCTTGTGTCAAAGTAAGAGACAGTATAAAAAATTAAAATAAAAAAATAGGAAAGATTATTTTGGTTTAAATATAGGTATAATAGCATCAGTTGTAGATATAATTATTAAAAGTAGCGAAATGTATCGCGGTCTATAAAAAAGGGGACTATTCTGATCGAAACAATTATAGGCCAATATCTATTTTACCAGTTCTATCTAAAATACTGGAATATATCTTAACTCAGCAAATTACAGTATTTTTAGAATCCATCTCAGTTTGGTTACCGTTCGGGGAAATCAACTATTTTGGCGATAAATGATTTTATTGATTTCTGCACTGATGCTTTTTAAACTTTTGAGACTTAAGTAAAGCATTTGATTGCATGGCACATGATATTTTAAGTAGGAAACTTTATTTTAACAACTTTAGCCCAGGTGCAGTGCGAATGATTGCGTCATATCTTTTAAATAGAGAGCAGGTTATTGTTATGACGGAGCTGAATCAAAATTGCTTCCTATTATATTAACTGATGAGGCTGTTATATGTTGAAAATTCATATTCACTTGTTTAGTTGTTGAAGTAAAACACATACATTTTCAAAACACTTTATTATTGCGTTTTCAGAAAAGCAAATTATCACATTTAAATTTGCACCTGTCTGATAATATTGTATATTAGCGCATTGAATGTTTTGACAGGTGTAAACATTTTATGTATCAGCACGCAATAAATATTATTATTATTATTATTAAATCTTCAGGAACCACTACTACTTCTCCATATTCTGTCTTTGGGAGCTACTTCTTCTTGCTAGTATCCGCCTATGGGAACACGAGTAGAGAAAAGCTGAAGATAAGCAGAAGAGAAAAAAGTAGATCCAGCCAAAGTGTTTTAACTGCAGTCAATTTTTTAATCAAATGATTGTCAACTGGTTTTTATGTTAAGAATGATGCACATATTGTTGCATCAAGATTCCTAAAAAAATGGTTCAGAACATTTGATTGTCCAATTATCCAGTATATAGAAAAACAACATATTTAATTGTTTTTTTTATTGTTCGATTTGTATCTCAAAGAATGTCTTGAATTTCTTGAATCTTCCAGCATGTTTTGCATTTGACGAATAAAGCACTAATAAACTTTTTTCACACTTTAAAGTGTGTGTTAATTCGTCAAATTAATTTGATCTTCACGTAACTCACCGCCAGTTAAGTGAGAAATTAATTCATTGGTCAATCAATTTAATGTTTTGTATTATTTTACCGAAGTTCTTCTATCACGAAACAGGATGGTGGTGGCCGTTTCTATGTGGTATTTCATTTTCAAATCTAGGATGAAATAAAACACGATTTTATATGTCCTTCTTCTATCACTTTTCTGCCCAATTTGTTACTTTATTAATCAGAATTTTCCTAGCATTTTTTTTCCAAATTTTTAGAAGTTTCCAGCAGCTTTTCTTCCCTTTCTATAATGATATTTGCATTTGTTCAAAGAAATTTTTGATTCGTATTTAAAAGAACGTAGTAAATCGAAAATTGATAAAATATATATATTATTTCGATAAAACCAGATGTGTAAATAAATATTCTAAATTACTACTAAACTCCAAATTATTGATTGATAATAGTTATTTAGTACTTTAAATATATTTCTATCGAGAAATAAGACATTCTTGCATGCTTCTATTTTGTATTCATTATGTGTATGACATATGTATCAATGTGTGCTAAAATTAGTGCGTCCTATTGGTTACTCGGAAACATCATCAATTAACTTTATTGATTAGTGCTATCAGTCAAACGGCAGATAGGGAAACCATTCACCACTAATTAATATTATTCAAATTGACAGAATAACAAGCTATGTAAACTATACAAACATATAATTCTGTATGCCTTGCGGTATTGGCGACATGTGTGTTTTGATATCGGTAAACTATTCAACAGGGAATTAATATTGTGAATACAAACTGAATGATCTAACTAGGTTTTAAGCTAATGCATTCTGCTAATAACGGCCGCACAAAGGATACAAATCAAAGTTATACAGCAGGAATATTGGTCGTCAATAGCAGGAAATGTGCGGACGACAGCTTAACCCGGCGCCGGAAGCGCATTCAAACATAAAATATGGCGCTCCGCATATAGAACTGCATTTCCCTACATAAAGACCTCTGAAATTAGAACCAGAGTTTATAGTAGAAATCAATACCTTCGTGATTTTTAATATGATGTTTCGCTCGCATTTGTACAATGCACTTTGCCCTATATTTTATACTACAAAGACTTCTTATTTAAATTTATTAATAGAATACGTTTGCAGCTTTGCATCTCTACAAAGAGGATTTTAAAGTATAAGTCTCAACATAAAATATTGTATTGTAAATTTTATAAATATAGTTCTGGGCCTCAAGCATTCAGTGTGCTACTTTCTTATGATTAGTGACATACTTTATAAGTAAAGCAAGATTCATACATGTTTAAAGATATCATATACAGGGCGTTTTTTAAATTAAATATTTAAAATAATTAGGGTACTTTTTATAACATGAAAGCCTATGGTTTGTTTTTGTGAGTTACATGAAGATAAACTTGATTAATTAATTAATTTAAATTATTAAATTAAAGTAATCATTAGGGCACTTTGTGTGTATCTGTGAATTAAATAAAATTTGTGAAGAAAGGTTTTCAGTGCTTTGTTAATTAATGAAAGCCTATACATTAATCTACCATTCCACATAATTGCCGTCATTATTGAGACATTTATCTTATCGAACAACAAGCTTTTGTATCTCGTTGTCAAAATACTCTCTTGCCTGATTTGACCTCCACTGATTCACAGTTATTTTCTGAAAAGGTAAGTAAGGTAAGAAAAAGGGAAAATTTATAATAGTAAAGAAACCACATAGTACATCTGTTTTTATGACCGCCTTTGAGAATTCTTAGCAGTTTTCTGCCAACCGCTGTTAAATCAGACAACTACAACCGCAGACAATGCCCAGGCCATATTTTGCAGCTTCATCGACATCATGGCGCTTACTTTTGAGATGCTTCTTCAAATTCAGAAATAGGTAGAGGTCATTGGATGCTAGATCCGAGCTATGGAGGATGATCAAATTCTTTCCAGTCAAACTATGCGATGAGATCTTCAGTTTATTTTTTTTTTATGGCTAGATGAACTTTTCTTAATGTCTCATGATATTTTTTTATTTCAAAGGCAACACAATCTTATGATGGTAACATGGTAATCATGATTTTCTAGCAGATATTATCCGTTTGAATTTCACTTTAGTGATGTTTCATGGTTTGCTCGAGGAATGTCAAAGCGCTGCCTAAATGTTTGGTTTTGTGCTGCCGTCTACATTTTTTGGTAACTTCTGATATAACGAAAAGATTGTGAATGGCCTTTTCTGTTTCACTTGTTCGTCAATTTTTTGTATCAAACAGACAGAAGATCGCCCAGTCCGTTCCTGGCGAAGAACATTGCTACGACTATCTTTAAAAGATATAACTCTCCCTTACCATTTCATCGTGATGAGAAAAGATTGAACAAAATTTTAGAACATTTGGCAAATAACCAAAATAATCTTAAAAATCAAATTAAATTTGCATATACACAAAAATTTTAATAATACTCTTCAAGATAATTCACATAATCAGAATACACTACAATTATACAACTACATGTAATTTTTAAAGAAGAAATTGACCACTAACAAATTCTGCATACGAAAGACCTCTATAATTAGAATCTTCTACTTTTTGGTACAATTACACATATACTCTTTTCTCGTCATGTTTTCTTCATAAACTTTACAGATGAAGTGATAAATTTCAACTGCTTTTATACCTTATATATAATAAAATAAATATAATATATAATATATAAAATAAAATTCAAGTAACATTAATAACAATTTTATGAAAAATTTAGAAAAATCAAAAAACTTTGAAGAAAAATTGTATTGTATTTGTTGTATTTATTTATTTATTAAATATGCTTACACAATGATTCCTAAATAAAACATAATTCTATAAGTATTCACGAAAATATTGAACGCACGGAAAGGCTTGAGTTCACACTTAGATGATCTTCCACTCTTGTCCAATTTAATTCCGTTGAGAATGTTGCCATTGCTAATAAATTTTAGTATTTTCTCAAATTTGTAACAAAAATACACAATCTTCAAAAATAACTTTGGAAAAGTGAAGCAAAAGATGCTGGAAAATTCCCACAACTTTCGAAATTGAAGAAAATTGAACAGAAGAATACCCATGATCAGAAATCAATATCAGCCAAAAACAACGTGAATAAAGAATCACACCCACCTCGCTTCGAGCACGCTACTGCCACAACGCTACCGTATTATCTGTCTCCTTGAAAATAAACTGCATTAAAAGAAGATGGATTTACAGTGTACGAAGGAAAACGGCAGAATAAAAGGAGTAGATTGATAAGCATTTGAAGTAAATCAACTGGAATATTTAGAGCTGAACCTAGGAAAACAAGGTTATTTATTAACAGAGTTTACTATAATATAACTCAATCAGATATAAAAGCCCATATTTAATAATATTCTTGGAAAGAAGCGATTTTACTCTCTCTTCGTTATTTCAGAAGTTACCAAAATATAGATGGTAGCACAAAACCAAACAATTAGGCAGCGCTTTGACATTCCTCGAGTAAAATCGAAATTATATATGAAATTTATAATAGTTTTAAAGTAAGCGGGAATTTAACAAATCCATCGAACTGGCCATCTGGAATAGAAATAAGCAAATATATGTTTAAGAAGGTCCCCGACAACAGAGGAACCTCATAACATATTTATGAAGTAAACTAAACACTCAGCAATGGCTAACATCAGTGATAAGTAACTCACGTTTCTTTTTAACGCACTTTTCGGGAACTTTCAATCGATGCGTAATAAATATAATGAACAGTGTCATCAAAACTCACGAGTTTAATAGTGGTTTAAATCCAACAAGGGTGAGCAATACTGTCCTAACAATATGGCAATCGTATCCCATTTTAGAAGAAAACAGATCTCGATCCTAACACTAATATGCCAAAATTTCCAAATTTGAAGTTAAGGGCTAGTAAAAGTAAAGATATATACAGATTAATATCTGATTGAATAAAATGTTGTAAGGAGACAATGTTATCAGCCTTTTTTTACTTCTATGATTAACAGTTTTATCGAATCCTTAACGGTACATGAAGCAATGAAAATTGCATCAGTTATATCGATTCATAAAAAGGGCGAAAAAATATTCCCAAAAATTATCGAATGCTATCTATTTTACCTATCTGAACAAAGAATTAGAAAAACTTTTATTGATTCAGATGACAAATTTCTTTAAACAACACGAACTATTAAATAGAGCACAGTTTGGGTTTTGCAGTGGTAAATCTACTGTTGATCCTCTTGTATCAGTCATAAACGTGCTCCTTTCTTGTTATGAATGCGGTGAGTTCAGCATAACTTGTTTTTGGATATAAGTAGAGCATTTGATTACACGAGTCATGACATTCTGGTCGTTAAACTGGTGTGTTGTGGTTTCGATGAGGATAGCTACAATTTTATTTAAATTTAACAAGTTGTTATCTACAGGGCTTGTCTCTCTAGATCACTGTCGGTTAAGTATGTCGTTCCTCAGCGCTCTATCTTAGGACCTCTCCTATTTATTATATATATAAATGATTTTTTGACATACTGCGACTATAGTTTCAAAGTAATGTACGCTGATGACACTACCTTAGTTGGCAGAGCTGAGATTACTGACGAGGCAATTCATCTTAGCCTTCTACCTAAGCACAAATGTGATGATTGATTTAGTAGCAATAAGTTGCAGCTAAATAGAGATAAAACCAATAATGTGCCATATTGAGAAAGCATGACTTGAGCAATCAATCGTCTGCCTAATTTCTGGTGATTCTTTTTGATCCTTCCATGAAAAGGGGTCTGAAACTATTCGGATTGTCACTAGACAATCTTGCGAGTAATTTGTATAATAGTATTTTTCTACTACGTAACTCTTCTCGTTCAGTCTCGACAACTATACTAAAGACATCTGACTTTGCAACATGCCACTTTATCCTTAGTTATAGCCTTCTAGCATGAGGTCACTCAGCTCACCACCATTCTATATTCGGCTTTTGCGCATTGTTAGTGGAATTGGCTATCGTGACAAATAAAAATCTGCATTTCGTAAATTCCACATTATGACGTTGTCCGAAATGTATATATTTCAATGTCTATTAAATCTCAAAAAACAACACATTATGCTATCAAACAAATAGTTCACAACACAATCACAATACAAGATACAGACAATATGTTAGTATTAAGCAAGTTAGAAAGTAAAATAAATATATTTTCGACGTTTTTATGCCACTAATTATTATATACTCCTAAGAGCAGAAAGTCTAACATATATTATCAACTGACACAACTACAGTTCCGACTTTTTCAAGTCATTATTAACATTTGATTATGTGTAAACTCTCATCCTAACAAGAATAAATTATTATTATTATTATTATCATTATTAAGAAATGACAGAAAATTCTTTGAAATTAAAACAAAAAAATGGTGGAAAATTTTTGAATTTTCAGACAATTTGGAAGTAAAATTCTTTAAAAATTCTAGAACTTCTGGAGAATACTGTTTAGATAATAGAGACAATAAAACAAGAAATATAAGGGGCAACACAAAATTAAATAAACGTTGTAAGAAACTTCTCGTAAGATGAAAAAAAAATCGTAGAAAAGTCTAGAAATCAGTTTTGTTTTGGGACAAAAAATGTTATATTTGGAAAATCGTTTAATAAATCGTCATCAAGAGAGTCTTCATGGAGCAGAACTTTTGCCAGAAGAATAGAGTGTGAGAATGGAAGAATATTTTGTAAATTCAATCCGAAATCATTATAGAGAACTATTGTATCATTAGGTAATTTAAAGCTAAAACACTTGTTTAGTTTCATATTATTATATTCAGTTTCCTGACACGTGTTACGGCCAATAACGATCATTCTCAAAGGAAATACAAAAATAACTAATTACAATGTATATATATATATATTGCGGAGAGATTAAGAGTTCGTTGGTTGTTTAGGAGATTATTACCATTCCTAATGACTCTCTTAATCTCCAGGCCTTCAACGAGATTTAATTTTCGGCCTTTTTGTGCAAAGCGGAATGATGTCCTGTTGTGACGCAATGCTGTTCCCGTAGTTTGTTTTTCTATTGCCTTCTTGTGTTCGTTGACCCTGATCTTGAAATTTCTTCCTGTCTATTCTATATATTTTCCATCGCAGTTCTCACATTTTACTTGATAAATGCCGGATTATTCTAATGGATCTAATGTCTTTATTTTGTTGTTAACTAAATGTTTTTTTAATTTTCCTTGTTGACTTCTATTACTTGGACGTTGTGTATAGTAAGCTCTTTTGCAATCTTCTGGCTCACGTATGGAATGTATTGAACAGGCGTTTTTTAACTGCTTTTCTTCTTTTCCCTTTCAGGATCCTGTCTACCTTGTTTTTCTTGTATACGTTTTTTGTGACAATTTATGCAGTTCTCGGTTAAAATCTTCTTCGTTGAGTGGGACGTGGATCAGACGATGAATATATGAATTTAATGCGGAGGTTTTGATTCGTTCAGTTTGTAGTGATGTTGATGAGATGGTTGTGTCTGTGGCATTGGGTTTTGTATATATGGCATACTTTAGTTAATTACTTTCTATTGAAATACTCAGGTCTAAAAAGTTGAGGCGATCCCATGGGCAGTCCTTCAACGGAAGTAATTTTGGTCGAGACAAGCATTTATTAAACTGGTGATTTCTGGAGTGTTGTAAGTCAATGATTGTTCATGGCACTTTTCATGCAAATATCCTTAAGCTCAGGAACTGGTATTGACGTGAACAGGCTCTTGACATCAAAGAAGACCAAAATTGCGTTGTTATTTACAGCTAGTTCCTTGGTTTTTTTCACAAAATCTTTGATGTTTTTTATTTCGTATTTGGATGGGCAGGGAATTATTTCTGGAAGTATTTTGTTGACCAAAAAACTTTATATGAGGGAACACTTATGTAGGAAACTATTGGTCTTATTGGGAGGTTTAGTTTGTGCACTTTGGACAGGCCATATAGTGTGGATGCTCTCGGATTCATGATTCTATATTTCATTATCTGCGATTATGGAATTTGCGATTTTAATTCCTTCAACAATCTTCTTCTGGCACTTCGCAGTAGGGTTTTGATATTGTGTTATTTTCATCGTTAAAGGTGTTCATTTTTTCAATATATGTTTTCTTATCCAAAATCGTAATATTATAGTGTCGTTAAGTAGTTATTCTTGAATATCGTTTTTATTCCTCTTATAACATTCCATCGATGGGTATTGCTGGAATGTTTACCAGATTTTTCAACTCCTTTCTTGATAATGTTTGTGAGTGGATTTTATCCAGATCTGATTTTATATTTATCTAGTTGAGTGTTAGTTCTGTTTCAAGCGCTAAAGTTTTAAGATTTTTTTTTTGATTCCGCGGGGTTGGATAATATTTGAGGAGTTCAATTTCACTGTTATTGAAGTTGGTCTTAGACAAGTTTTTAACTCATGGATAGAAACTATGTGGCGAATATGATGCTCTTCCGCTCTTGTTTTTTGGGCTACGTCTGATGTTTATTTAATTTTTTTGAGCCAGTAGATGTAATGCCACGTGGTTGTTGCTTTTTTATGGTTCTTGTTGCTTCTATGGATTTGTACTTTAAACACGGTGTATTCAATCAGATGTGATTTTTCTTCTCTATTATGTACTACTATAATATTGGAATATTTTTGTTAATATGTTGGATAAAATAAGCAATACCTAATAGAATTTAAATTTTAATATCTCATTTAGGATTAGCTTTTGCTACTGTCTTTACTTACTTTTTTGGCTAACCTAATCATTAATTGTTGAAATAGGAAATAGTTTTTTGGCCTTCATAGTAATTTCCGAACATTAAATCAATAATTTCTCATAGAGATTGTCAAATGTTGCCTCTAAGCAAAAAGATATGCTTGTGGAATACTATACACATATTTTTGTTTTTGATCCTGTTTGAATGAATAAAATATCAAATAAAATCATTTATAAATTTTCAAATGACTATATTTATTTTTTAATCATTCGTAATGAGATTTCTTTTGAATATTAAAATATAAACAATTTTATCATAACAATAGTTGCAAACATTTCTACGTGGTAATTCATGATAAACCTTAGATTAACCCTCTTACTATGTTCTTACTACTAAAAAAGCATAGTAAGTGTATTAATTTAATATAAACCATTTTATCCATATATTAAACAAATGTCGAGAAATTAAGGAATAACAGGATGTTAGAATTCCAATTAATAACAAGGAAAACAATTAACAAGTGAAACCTGTTATAAATAGCACTAGATTAACAGGAAACGTGAAAAAAAATTTTTAAAAAGTCAGATTTGTTGCAAAAAGAAATAAGATCCATAGTTGGGAAAAAAAATACAAAGGAAATCATAATAAACGAAGATATAATACGTCACTTAATAAGTCCCCGGTCTGACACATATATGGAAACATTTTTGACAAACTCATGTGAAAACATAAAAATTAGCAGACAAATTCAAAAGACAGTAACATGAAGTTGTGTGAGCTATCTGACACCTTGTAGATATCTGAAGGTAGTGTCTCTAAAATTTTAGATGAAAATTTAGTAAATCGTCAGCTGAGTGGGCAGCAGCCGGTGAAAGTCGTCCAAAGTGACCAAAAACTCAAAAATAGGCTGACAAGATTATGGCAACCGTATTTTGGGACGCGAATGGAATTTTGTTCATCAACTATCTTGAGGAAAGCAAAAGTATCAATAATGAATATTTAATGGCATTATTAAATCGATTGAGTGCAAAAAACAAGAAAAAAGCGGCCCTACATTCAAAAGAAAAAAGTGCTGTTTCAGTAGAACAATTCCCCGTATCATAAGTCAATGAAAACAATGGTTAAAGTGGATTTGGCTCCCAGTGATTACTGGCTTTTTGCAGACTTGAAAAGATGCTTCAGGGAAAGAAATTTGGCTCAAATGAAGAAGAGATTGCCGAAACTGACGCTCATTTTGAGAGCAAAGACAAATCGTTTCGCATAAAGGGCATCGAAAAGTTAGAGAAGCGTTGGAATGAATGTATCACTCATGAAGGAGAGTATGTTGATGAGTAAATTACATTTCTAAAAAAAAAATTGTTTTTCTTAGTTAGACCGGAGACTTATTGAGTGATGTGTTATGTGCGATTATTTAGAGAAGAACATAAAGAAAATAGATACTATAAAAACTAATAAAAGCAACACGAATTAGGAAAACACACGGAATGGCAAACGCAATGAAATATAAGATTGATAGCAGTTAATGAAGGATTTATAACGATAGGGTTTTGGAAAAAGTCTAAATGCAAGGATGCTGTGCTCAAAAGGATTTCGAGGATTGGGTAACTGGAAGGGACATGGAAACGTGGATGATAAAGGAAGTGTTGAAGAAAATGAAAGGCTGGCTATCAGGGGGCTTTGGGATTCAATATAAGAGACCACAAAATTTGCAACGAAAGGAATGGCAAAGGATATGGGAGTTTTGTATATTAATAAAAACTGGAAACGTGGTTTTGAGAGTTACAAGAAGATAGATTTGATAATTACACAAAAAACAATATTAACACTTTCTTTCTCAAAATATTTGTTATAGTGTTACCACTGTTTTATATCTAATAAAAACTGGAATGAAATAAGAAATAGATTATAGGTCCGGTGAAGGAGGAAGGTAGGTGATTGGTTGTGATTTTAATGATTTTAAATGATCGAACCAATTACCAATGAAAGTAGAGATATGTATGGGTAATGATAAAGAAGCGGAGCAAAAACTAGTATATGAGAAATTGGAGATTGGTGAAATTGGAGATTGGTGTAAATGGCATTAGGTATATGAAGAACAGCCCGGAAAAAGTTCAGTGGGATGAAGTTACGTCAATGAAAAAGTTGGAGGACTTCATAGTAGTATATTTCGTCTGATTAATACATTTTGTTTCTATTTTTCTCTATTACGTGAGTAGTACGTGGGAAATTATTATTGAAATGTTTAAGAAATATATTAATTAATGTATCATATTTGATATTTGCAGATTTAAGATCACGTATGGAATTAAAGGATTGATTAGAGAGACAATCAATAAACTTACCCATGTTTGCATTTAAAAATATACGTGCTTCGCACTGTACTGGTTTGAAATCAACTTATATCAAAATTAAGAATTTGTGCTATATGATCTGAGTGTTGTGTGCAAAACTTGCGCCAACGTTTCAGAATGTACATTTGTAATAATATTATCTATACAAGTTTGAGCTGTCTTGCACATTTTTGTGGGTTTACTTGTCAAATACCTTAAATTAAACGAATTAAGTATATAAATAAAATCCAAAATCATATTCGAGGCTTTTAAGAAGTCTATATTGAAGTCGCTAAAAATATTAAAAAAATTGTTTCTGTTGAATAGTTCAATTAATAATCCCTCAAATAGACCAAAAATTCATTAATATTACCTTTTGGAGTTATGTATATACAAACTATAATAAATGTGTCTCCGTTGGTAGTAATTTGTGCACCCGCGCTCTGAAACTTTCGATTGTGAAAATGCACGCACTTCCACTAGTTTAGAGTCTATTATTTGTTCGATATAAAGAGCCACCTCTCCGTGCTTTTTTCATCACTGCAAAAGCTTTATATTAAATGGAAATTAGGTAGATTAATGATTTTTAATTAATCATGCGTAAGCCAGTGTTCTGAAATACATAATATATTGCATTCTACTTCTTTGACTAAGGCTTCTAATCGAATTATAGCTGTAGTAAGACATTGTATGTTCTGATGTAATAATTTAATTGTATTTGCTTTCGAGACTAGCGTTTTATCTGTGTTTTGGAAGTTTTTGAAAATGCATTCATTGTTTTTGCTCTAGACTTA
Organism: Ontholestes murinus; assembly: GCA_963969525.1. NCBI lineage: Eukaryota > Metazoa > Arthropoda > Insecta > Coleoptera > Staphylinidae > Ontholestes > Ontholestes murinus. The sequence goes on from OZ018388.1 coordinate 69,746,858, forward strand.
AAAAATAACCGATTGATACGTATATTTTCTGGCCAAAAGTTCTCCTTAATTACTCCTCTTTGGCATTCCAATTTTAAAAGATGAATACGATGCATTTTCATATTAGGTTTAAGTTTCTCCATTACGAATATGAAGTTCCCGGCGATGGAGGGAAAAAGAGCAAATCAAAGAACACCTCATTTCTTTGATTTCCTCCGGTTAAACATCTCTATGGAATCTAGATAAAAAAACCATTTTCGTGAAGCTATTTTTGCGACGGGTAGATCCAAATTGGTAGCTGAATTTATAAGATTTCTTGTTTCGTGTCCTCTTTGTATCTACGTCAGTCCAATCTGTGTTTACATTATTTGCCGTGTCGATTTTATTGGGGTTATTGGCCTCATGAGTTTTTCCTGCATTATCATTTGTTTTTAGATAAACGGTTGTTTGTACGTCTGAGATTTCTTCCACTTTGCCTTATACAGAATTTGCGTACGAACCTTCGACGTCAGATCCCTCTCTTGTCGAATTTCTGGTTATTCTATTGCATTTGTTTGTTGATTTTACATTTTACAAAGGGAATTTTGCACTGCCGTAGCCATGGTTTGAGTCTACACTATGTTTATGTTTGTTACGTTCACAGGTTAGTACCTTTATTTTTTCATCTTGATACATAATAATGTTTGTTTGATGAGTTATTTGAGTGGCGAGGCATGTTATTTGTTTCAATCCTATCAAGTCCTGATAGCATTGAAACAAATAACATGCCTCGCCACTCAACTAAGTTATCAATCAAACACTTTTGAATTCCGTTCTTCTCACATTTTATACAGGCGGATACACCGAACTTACCTTCAGATTTTGCACAATCTAAATGATATTCCGTATCGCAAAAGTTGCACTTGAAGAGATTTTGATCTATATCCTTGTTACGTAAGGTACATTTTCACTTAGAATACTTGTATTAATTTCTCTTTTCGAGAGTGACCGATTAATTCGTGTCGCCATCTTAACAATACGGTTACAAGAATGGACAAAAAGTGTAGAGAAAAAGTTGGATAGGAGACGGAATTATAAGTGGAGTGATTTAAGATTTCAGGAAGGAAGAGGTGGAGAAAACTGTTGCTGAAGTAAGTAAAACGAGCTGAGATGTAGAAGGAAATAGGAAATAGAGGAAAGAAAAGATTTAAGAAGCTGGAAGCATTTGGTGAGGAGTGTGAAAGATTGTGTGAAACAAAAAGGTGTTTGAATGGATGAGGGAAGATAATTCTGCGGTAAAGACGTTGATGAAAGTCTGTTTTTAAAAAAGAAAACTGTCAAAGATAAATTGTAAAATGAAAATATTAAGTAAGTAACTAACAAAAAACGCGATGAAAATAAAAACAATATTGTAGTACAATATTTACATTAAAACCATTGACGTTTTTTATACAAGCCTATATTCATCCAGATCACAACATTTTATATAATAAAAATAAAAATCATCCAAATATCTCACAGAAATCACATAGGACGATATAAACACAATATTAAAACATATGACAAACAGATGTCCAGATGTTAACACAGAAATGTTAAACCTGAAAGAGAGGTAATAAAAGTACTACAAAAATGCTCCCATGCCTTTAAAATCCCAACCAATTATGTAACTCCGAAGTTGTACGGGTATTGAAAAATATAATAACACAAACATTGAAAATTATAAACGTATACAGGGTGGCGCACCACATTGACGTCGGTTTATATACGGCAAACGGCAAAATGTTTTTAAAATCTTTTTGTTGAGGGCTATCTAGGTTAATTAAGAGCACGTTTTAAAATTATTTTAATATATACAGGATGACTCAAAAAAAGTTACATACAAAAGTTATATAAATTTCATTGGAATACCCTAATACCTAACTCTAGCCGTTCTTGAGATATTTGACAATTCTTGAAAATGTAGACCAAAATTTAAAATGCATGGCTGCCTTACATATTTAAGCTAGATAGTTTAAGTTGTATTTATCTTTTAGTCTGAGCATTAGACTTGACGATAAAATAAAAATGATCCCTAAAATTATACAGGGTGGATAAAAATAAACATTTGATATCAGCTATCATTAACGTTAAATAACTTTCTTATTTTAAATGGAACACCCTATATTTGATATCGTATTTAGATTCTAATTTTAATCAGCTTTAAAATTGTATTAAGGTTTCCTATACCTATCTCTTATATTTTTCTAGTAATTTAGTGTTTTCAAATTCAAGCATTGATTTGTTGACATTTATTTTTCAAAAGTAGGCTTTGGTGGAGCTGAGGCTATTATTCAACACAAACTGTCTTCTAAAACTGTCATCTGTCATCTGCCATCTTCTGCAACTGTTTCCTTTAACTATCTTCTATAACTGTCATCTATCATTTGATATCTTTAGTAACAGTCTTAGCTCATCTAACATCTAACATCTGTCACTGTCATTTTCTACTGTTCTTGTCAGAGTAATTGTCAACTGTCATTGTCATCTGTCATCTGCAACTGTCTCTGTCATCTTCTACAACTGTCTCCTGTCATTATTCATATATCTCCAACTGTTTTCTTCAACTGTCTTCTGTAATTGTTATCCATCACTCGATATCTGTCACTATTATCTTCTACGGCTGCTTTCTTTAACTGTCTTCTATCACTTATCGTATATTTGTTATCTATCTTTTGCTAGCTGCCATGGGTGATTGATGATATTTTTGATCATCTATCATGTGTCATTATTTATCAACTTCTGTTTTCTGTCTTCTATTTTCTACCAAACATTTTCATAATTAAAGAAGGGTTTACAACAACAAAAAAAAACGAGATTGCATAATTACTTTTATTATTATATTTCAAATGTCATCAATCGTCTTCTCCTATCTGCTGTCTTCCATCTGTAATCTATCGTTTGCCATCCGTTATATGTCATCTATAATGTGTCATTTTTTCATTTGTTATTTGTCATTTTTATCTTCTGTTGCATCCATTGTTCTTGCTCTTTTCTACTTTTTCTCCAAAATTTTTAAGAAAAGTTCAAAACAAAAATACAAAAAATTGTCAACTGTTTTCTTCCATCTATCATCTGCCATTTGTCATTTACCGTTTTTCTTCTATATTTTTTCTTGTCTTTAAACTATGGTCTAAAATATTTGAAAGCTAGGTGAACTCTTTCTTGAAATGACTGTTTCACTTTAATCAAAATACCTAGAGTTATAGTACGAAATGCTGCTCTTATTCTTTCTTTCGTATTATCAGGAGTGGTGGGGGGTATTATATAATAAACAGTATTTTTATATATCCCCATGTTGTTGATGAAATTCAGGAACAGCAAGCGCGGGCACGTAATATAATTCTTCATTCTTCAATGCCCCTGAATCTGTAAAACAGAATTCCAATGATAGATTTGCAGATGATATTGTCTTTGTTAAATCACTTCTTGATACAGTTGATAGGACCATTAAACCTATAAAAGTAATTAGATTAGGAAAAAGAAACTTGAAAAATCGTCCATTGAAGTTCATTTTGGAGAATAAAGAGATAGCAAAAAATATATTAATGCATAGTGGTTCGATAAAAAATGGCGACATTATTATTAAAGGGGATTTAACGAAAAATCAGCAATTGCATTTAAATTCTCTGCGCGCAGAACTCTTTCGGCGAAATGATACAGGTGAAAAGGACTTGACAATTAAATATATTAACGGAATACCCAAAATAGTCACATTAAAAAACTAAATACATTAGAATGCAAACCCATCTCTTTCTACTACCAAAACGTTCGCGACCTTAATACCAAAGGTATTAAGTTCTATAATAACGTTCTTAGTAACAATTTTGATGTTGTTTTGTTAACTTAAACATGGTTAAAGGACGGAATTTTTGATACTGAACTGTTTAATGATAGTTACTCAGTTTTCAGATGTGACAAAGTAGAGGTGGCGGTGTTTTGATAGCTGTTGACAATAAATATAATTGCCGCTCTTTGCCTATAAACTTTAATTTTCAACCGTATAATATCGACGTAATTGCTGTTGAACTTAACTTCTCAAAAGTAACATATACTATTATCGCCTTGTATATCCCACCAAATACATCAACTGAACATTATGTTTCATTCTTTAACTATATCGACGAGATATTTTTTCTGAGAATCTGCTTATTTGTGGTGATTTTAATATTCTAAATTATAATGTCTGGAGGCTTGGAGGTGACCGATGTACCAGATTGACTCCATTTTGAAATTACCTTACTTTAGAAAGCCTGCATCAATGTAATACGGTTTGCAATAAAAGCAACAGAGTATTTTATTTTATTTTAGCTTCTAATAATTCTAAGTGTACCATTAATAAAGCTGATGAATTACTTACTGAAGAGGATAGTCATCACCCAGCTTTAATTTTTGAAATGAAACTACAAAATATAATTTTCTCTGCAGAACGTGATGTTGATGAAACTTTTAATTTCAAGAGGGGACATATTTGTGAGCTATATAACGATATGATATACAGTGAGTGGACTGACGTATGTAATTCAAAAAATGTAGATGAGGCATGTGACTCTTTGTACAAAATTGAATACAATTTATTCGAAAAGCACATTCCAAAAACGAAGAAAAAACTAAATAATTCCAAACAATAAACGGCATGGTTCAGCAATGAAATCATCCGTCTGTTAAAAACTAAAAAGAAGTTGCACAAACAAATAAAAAATTCTCCTCACGCTTCTACAATAAACGGTTATAAGCAAGCTCGTAAAGTGTTTAAACATGAATCCTCTAAAGCTTTTGCTTGTTTAATGGAAAACACTGAAAATAATATATCGTCAGAACCTAAAACATTTTGGTCATATGTTAACACAAAAAGAAAAAAGTCAATGATTCCTGGTGTTATGAAGTACGGAGTAACAACATTGGATTCATCTTCTGAGATCCTCCAAGGATTTGTAGAGTAATTTAGTAGTGTCTCTAATAATGCGAATTATGTCATCTCACAACTTTTCTGAACCCATAAACAAAATTCGAGGCGTGAACCGTAATCTGCTTTCACGAGTTTCTGATGAAGTTGTCTACTTATTTCAATCATTTTTCGCTGACTTGTATGTGGAGTTTCAATTAAAGATCCTATAACTAAGAATTCACTTTCTTCATTACATATTTTGTCGCTCTGTTTATTTTATAACATACACATCCTGTTCTTCTAAATATTTGCAGCAAATTTTCTAATGAACGCTTATCAGGATGACGTTTGTTTGGAAATGTTTGTGCCTAAACTGTCGACGCTAACAAGCAATTACTAAAATTATACTAATTCTTTCTTCTCGGGAGTAAGATCTCATCAAAAATAAAATGTTTTTATTTAAACAATCTCGATCAACAATGATTATATAACTAAGAAGTACAGTCACTGTCAAATAATGTTTATTTTAGATGAATAATCTGCCAAAGTCTACTTTTGAAAAATAAATGGCAGCAAATTAATAACGGGTGTCCAACAATTATTGCAGTCCCGGGTGGCGTTGGAATAAAAAACGTAGGTCGATTCTTACATGTTGCAAATAAATGAACTGACATTTTTAATGCACATTTAGGTTATGTTTGACAATTAAAATGTCAGTTCATTTATTTGCAACATGTAAGAATCGACCTACGTTTTTTATTCCAACGCCACCCGGGACTGCAATAATTGTTGGACACCCGTTATTTGAATTTGAAAATGCCAAATTACTCGGAAACTATAAGAACTAGGTATAGGAAACCTTAACACAATTTTAAAACTGATTTAAATTAGAATCTAAATACGATAAGAAATATAGGGTGTTCCATTTAAAATAAGAAAGTTATTTACAACATAAATTATCTAGTTTAAATATATAAGACAGCCAAGCATCAAAAGATATCAAATATTATTAAGAGATGAAAATGTTTTTAAATTAAATGGTTTTTGAAGTAGTATTTTTTTAGTTTTTATTAGATCCACCAATAAAAAAATATTTTAGTTTATAAGTGGTGGTACTACTGTTTCTTATACTTCTTGTTAACCAATAATAGTCATAATAACTGAAATGATGTATTATATTATGGTAGTTATTAAAAATAAATTTCATTCAAATCAAATAAAGCGTTCAATTGTTATAAACAAAAGAAATAAAAAATTTTGAAACTTTGAAGCCAAATTCCGGCTTAACCGTACATTTTTGGATATAGATAAGTTGCGTTAAATCGTCATATTTTGACCTCAGGAATCTATGATCCAGCCATTTCCCCGCATTAACGGGACACCCTGTATATATCAAAATAATTTTAAAACGTGCTCCTAATGAACCTACATAGTTCTCAACAAAACGATTTGAAAAATATTTTGCCGTTTGCCGTATATAAGCCGACGCGAATGTGGTGCGCCAAAAACAAATTTAATAAACTGAAATGTTCACTTTTAAGTCAGATCACGAGGATTAAATTAAAAGTTCAAATTGTTTATGACATGTCTAATGATACAGCGCCGCTCACGCTTTATGATGTACGACTCGTTCAAGGCCAATGTCTTCTCGAGGTCACGTTTTACCGTAAAATTGTTCTGGTTCAAAAAGTACCAGTTGTGTTGTTGTCCGAGTCGGGTATCGTGTTAGAAAATAGGTAAGTATTATATTTTTCAAATAGATTAGAATATAAAACTGATGAAATATTAAAACAGAACAGGTCTTGGATAAATTATTAATTTGTTCAACACAAAAAGTATATTACGTAATAATCGTCAGATATTTGCTTTGCATTGTAAAACGCACAATTAATTTTAATACATTTCAATGACGATACAAATGAATATATTTATAACATTTAATTATAACATCTAAAAAGTAATAAACGATGTAACATTGTTTAAATATAAAATACAAAAGCGCAATTAATTTTATTGGTTATTACAAATGAATAAATCCGACAGTTCTCGTATCGTGCGTGAAATTTATTATTATTTATTTGCCGATCGATTGATTATGTTGTTATGAATATTGCTACCGTGTGTGAATTTATCAATTCCATTACTGTATAAGTGTGTAGATAAAGCTTCGTGATAAAATTATTTTCGTATCCAGCGTTTATTTTTAGACTCCGAAAATAAATTCCCGTATCCATATTAAATATAAACATATTCAGATTAGATAGATTCCATGCCATGGGAAAAATATTTTAATAATGGTTAAACAAATAAATTATAGCCAATAAACGTTTCAAAATAAATTTTTGTATATGCATTTATGAAACATAATAATAATATTTCGACTAAGTCGCTTATTTGCAAATATGCAACTGATTTTTAGTTTCTACATTTTTTTTTTAACTTTAATCTCACTATCTGCGATAATGAAGTGCGCTTTCTTAATTGCTACAACATTCTGCTTCTGGAACTAATCGGTCGGGTCTTTAATAATGTTTTGAAAGTTATTTTCAACGATGAAAGTTTTAACTTTTTCAACGTATATTTCCTTTTTCAAAATCTTAGTAGTATTGCCCTTGTCTGTTTTGCAAATAATTAGATTGTTATCCTTGTATTATCTTTGAATTACTCTAAGGGTGTTTGATTTACGATGGGTTTTGATGAAATGTTTAGTGCATTTTTTCAACTCATCTTCTAATAATGTTGGTGAATGGAATTTTGTCTAAATCTGATGATACATTTATCCAATTTATCCAAACCGAGCTATGTTTCAAGAGCTAAGTTTTATAGTGTTTCCTTCAAATTCCTCTTTAACGTTTTTTGCATACGTTTGGTTTTCATCTTTGTTTTAGTCACATATCCACGAGTTAAGAACATAACCTTAAATTTATCATTAATGCACGATGCAAAATCATTCGTGTATATTATGAACACGAGTGGCCCCAATGTGGAGCCCTGCGGAACACCATATTCTATAGGCAATATACCCGAATTGTCACCACCATATGTAACTATTTGAGTTCTTCGTGAGATTATTATTTGATTAAATTCTGGCTAGCTTTGTTGATACCATAGCGCGCGAGTTTATTAACAATAAATTTACCTGACTCTGTTATTGGTCGTATTACTATACTTTTGAAGGAATCGCGGATAATCTCCAGTTCGAACTAAATATGGATGCCTTTATGGTCCGATGACATAAAAATGGGAAATATTTCAAATCCTGAAGGCTTATGAATTTTTAAATATATTATCCAGTGTGTTTGTGCCTCTAGTAGGAAAACAAACCGATTGCAACAATACGTAAGATTGAAGCATTTCACATATAACTGTTACACTTTGATTAGGGTGGTTAAAATGTATATTAAAATCACCTCCAATCAGAACATCATACCTAGCTACATCTATAGATTCTAAGACAGAAAACATAACATTTAAAAACATGTTAAAATCACCCTTGAGTGGACGATAAAAAACAATAAAAAAAATTATTTAAGTCAACAAGGGATATAGCCGACAATTCACAGTGAGATTCTATCGATAATTTATTTACGAAGTTTAACACTTCAAATTTTGTATTTAGTGTTGTTAGCATGCTTAGCTTGTCGAATTCTTCCTACTGAAAGTAGACGCAGTTGACATTCTGTTAATACAATAATTTTCACTTTCATTTTCTTTAGGCCAGCGTATTATATTATTGACTTTACTTTACTTATTTTACTTAAAGGGGGAGCGTGCGTTCGCCGCCGAGACCTACTTTTCGCTACAGATAAATGATTGAGGCATTTCTTCTTCCAAAACTTGAAGAAATTGATCTTGGAGACGTATGGTTTCAGCAGGACGGGGCCACGGCACACACAACGAGAATTTCAATCTAACTTTTGAGCCAACACTTCCACGAGCGCCTAATCTCTTAAGGGGTGACGTATTGTGGCCGGCGCGCTCCCCCGATTTGGATCCCTGTGACTTCTTTTTTATGGGGATATCTCAAATCCATTATTTACAATGACAAACCACGGACCCTGCAATACCTGAATGATAACATTCACCAAGCCATCGCCAAGATTCCGGTAGATATGCTCAAAAGAGTGGAGCGAAACTTCAAATAGCGGGTGGATCAGTGTATCGCTAGTGAGGGCTGCCATTTATCCGATGTCATTTTTAAAACCACTTGAAGCAAAAATTCAGGATGTGTACAATACGATAAAAAAGAATTAAATCGATATGTGAAATACGTTTTCTTTTACTGACCTTTCAAATCAGCAAGTTTCCCTGCCGCACCTTGTATCTGCTTATTTCGATGTCCGCTGACCAGTTAGATAGACCTGTTAACACGTTGTGCTCTGTTAAGATTGCACTTAGTTTAAAACTATTGTTTCGGATTTTGTTTGAAATTTTTCGCATGAAAATTGTTTCTTGACTAGTATTTTTTTTTTATATGAGCTTCCATTTTTGACAAAGTTACATCCAGTTGTACTCTGTTTATGTAGTTTATTTTTTCTAGGATCCACAGAAATTATTTCTGATGATTTATTATTACCCGTGCTGATTATTTTGTTTTTCCCTCTATAGACAGTAAAACCATTGTTGTCATTAATTGAACTGCTTTCTTTTGGTTTATCAAACTTCTTAACTGTTTTGTTAGTAGTTCTAGTACTGGTTCTGACACCTATTGATTAATATGGGTATTTGTCTAAGCCGGTTTGTTGCCTTGCTTATTTTCAATAAATATTATTTTTTCTTTTAGAAGAGTAATATTATCGAGAACAATATTCTTACTTTCCAGATCTTGTATGATGGTACAACAATTGTAGCAATTTGTTTTCTTCTACTAGAAAATTATTTTGCCAAATACCTGACTGGTGGCCGGCGACTTAACCTCCACTTCATTGTCGATTGCTAACATCCATTGTAACTTCCCACAAGTCTTTGTATGGATTTTAAAGCATGACTAATGGAAGTAATTAGCACAGTTTACAAATAACACGGCATTTACAGATTTGTTTTTGCATTTATTGCACTTTTTCTCGACTAAATTATCGGACTCGCCCGAGAGACAAACTGGCTCGTCCGTCATTTTTAGTTTGTGATGGAAACTATATAGGACTAACGGGAAGAAATCTCAAAATCAGGTTCAACGAACCCAAGAAAGCGGTAGAAAAACAAACCACGGGAACATGACTATCCGAGAATTGCGTCAATTCATATCATTTAGCCAACACCAAACCGATCCGACTTGCATAAAAAGTAATTATCAAACTAGAAGTTACTTACAGTTTTAAAATGAATACCACTTAGTAAACGCTTCTACCATCAAATATTTACCTATTATAATTTCGTTTCACCAAGAACAATGTATTTTCCGTACATATGGTATGATATAAGTTTGTTGGCTCGGGATGAAATATATCGTGGCAATTAAGATTATGAAGTAGAGGGGAGAGTAGTGATCCTTGAGGCGCACCTCGCTGTAGTGGGAATAGTATATTAGTAGTATATTAATATGATAGTCGGATTTTTATTTGACAGAATCGATTATTAAGGTATTAATGGGAAAAAATTATAAGGTGTTAAGGAATTTCTAATAAGAAACATTTATAAAGCAGACATTGTCAAGAAAAGCCTTAGCGGACCTAACCTAACCTAACCTTTTTTTTGGAAAATCATTTATAGACGGAGTGTGGGACTCCCAAGAACCACCTCCCCATGTCGCCCTACCACCCTTCGGATCCGCCGTCTGGCATTACTTCACGGGGTGTAGGGTGTCGGTCAGCGTCCTTGATGTGTGTGTATGTGTGCATGTGTGATGTGATGTGTATGTGTGTGTGTGTATGATGTGTCTGATGTGTGTGTGTGGGTGTGTGGGTGTGTGTGTGTGATGTGTGTGGATGTGCGTGTGTGTGCAGTGTATGGCTCGGGTTCGTGGGTCGCTACTCCCAAATGGCTGTGCACGTTAACCACTTCTGCGGGGAACCTAACTTAACCTAACCTAACCTAACCTAGCCTAACGTTCGAGGTGCTTTGCTTGGAGGGGGAGTGATAAGGCGAGTGATAAGTGGAATTTTAGAAGATGAAACCAAATTGGATACAATTAGAGAATTCTAGATTTTTTCTTTTATTGCAGAAGGAATTCAAATGGGGAACCTAAATTAACCTAACCTAACCTAAGCTAACCTAACATTCGAGGTGCTTTGCTTGGACGAGGAGTGATAACGCGAGTGATAAGTGGAATTTTAGGAGATGACACCAAATTGGATACAATTAGAGAATTCTAGAATTTTTCTTTTATTGCAGAAGGATTCAAATAGTTTACCGCTTATAGAAAGGAGAGAAATCGGACAGTTGTTTTAAACTGATTTTTGATAATTTTTAACTATTTTGTAGATTTATAATTGTTATTGAACAAAACTATTTTTGAACAAATTATTTTTTTAGAAATATCTATTTTAATGTAGCAAATTCATTTGTATTTTAATCCTTTTTTACTATTTTATTGGATATGGAAAATTTCAAACTGTTTCTTTATAAATATTTTAAGCAAATTTTGAATTGTTTTTTAAGGTTTTTTTGGTTTTAACTATTTTAAGTGAATTTTGATATGTTTTTAGAACATCTATAACTATTTTTATAAACAATTCCAATTGTCTTTTTGACAATATCTAGCTATATATTTTTACAAAAATCTCCATACATTCAATTTTTATTTTAAAAATTTTTCATCTTGTTATTTCTAATGTTTCCTTAAAAAAATATTATTTGCTAACTATTTTCTGCTTTTTTTTTTTAAATGTATTTGGTAATATTTTTTTAATTAAAATTGTTTTCAGCAGCTTTTAACAAATTTTCAATGATATTTTTGAAAAGTTTTGTAATGTTTTCAGCAAATAATAAAGTTATTTTTAGGAGTTTTAGAAAATTTTAAATTGTTTTTGGTAAAATCGTAACTTTTTTTTAAAATTTTAATCTCTTTTCAACACTTTCTTACCATTTTTTGTTTTGTTCAATTGTTTTCAATTTTACTTATCACAAAACAATGGTTTAGCTGTTTTTTTTTTTAGAAAATTGCTTTTAATTTGCAAATATTAAAATTTTTATGATTATTCCACGATAGAAGTGGGAGAGAATGTTCTGGACATGAAGATCCAGATACTAATATTTTAAGCAAGTTTTAAACTATTTTTCTTAAGGTTTTCTGTTTCTAACTATTTTGTTTTCAACTGAAATGTTTCTAGAACATCTATAAAGAATTCCATTTGTCTGTACCTAGGTCAAACAAATGGACAGACAAATGGAATTCTTTATAGATGTTCTAGAAACATTTCATTTGAAAACAATTTTTTTTTTTACAAAAATCTCCATACTTTCAATTTTTTTAATTTTTTTTAAATTTATTTATTTATTTGTTAACATTTTTGTACTCCTTTCTAATAAAATAACACAAAATTTATAACATAAAATATGTCAATACACTAAAAAATTCATTTTTACACCTTGATTTTTGAGCAATTTTCTAATGTTTCCTTTTAAGAAAATGTATTATTTGCGAATTATTATATATTTTCACCAAATTTAATGTATTTGGTAAAATTTTAAAATTGAAGACATGAAGATCCAGATATATCTACTCAAAAATTTGAAATACTTTAAATGTAAGGTATGAAACTATTTGGAATGTTCTTAGAGACTATTTGTTGTAATTATATGACATACATGAGATTTATTATATTGATGTGGATTAATCTCCGTAATTCTTCTCATATTGTGCTGCCTCGGTGTTTAAGAAGTCCATTGCTATTTCCCTCCATTTCTTCTGATCTTCTGCTTTCTTCTTCCAGTTGGTAATTCCTATGCTTTTGATGTCTGCTTCCACCTCATCTTGCCATCTACTTCTTGGTCTTCCTCATCTCTTCTTTGCGTTTGATTTCTATTCCATGATTGCTTTTATGTTGGTTTGACTTCCTGATCTCCATACATGGCACAACCACTTTATACGGTCTGTAATTATGTTAATTATGCTAACTACATCTTTTCCTTGCAGTATTTCTAATATTTCTGTGTTATTTCTTCTTTTTCTTTCACCTTCTATTCTATCTTTCTGATTATTGATCGTTCTGCTACTCTTAATTTTTCTTTGTTCTTTTTGTATCATTATCATAGTTTAAGCTGCATATATGATTATCGGTCTTATTACTGTTTTATATATTTTTATCTTTGGGATCTTGCTTTTGTTTTTTTTGTCAGAACTTTTCCGTTTGCATAGAATGCTCTATTTGCTTTCTGTATTTTTTCTTCGATTACAGTTTTATTTTCGTTCCTGTTGCTAATTGTTATGCCTAAATACTTTATTTTGTTGATTTTCTCAAATCTCGAGCTGCATATGTGATTATCGGTCTTATTACTGTTTTATATATTTTTATCTTTGCGTTCTTGCTAAATGTTTTGTTTGTCAGAACTTTTCTGTTTTCATAGAATGCACTATTTGCTTTCTGTGTTTTTTCTTCGATTTCAATTTTATTTTCATTCCTGTTGCTAATTGTTATGCCTAAATACTTTATTTTGTTGATTTTCTCAAATTCGTGTTGTGTTATTTTTAATTTTTCTTCTGCGCCTGTGTTTGAAGTATTTTGTTTTTTGTTCCTATATTGAAATTCCCATTTTCTTTTCCTCGTAAATTAATTTCTTCAAGATGTTTTCTATTTTTCTTCTATAACTACATTCATTGTTCCATTATCTATTTTTGTATCGTTTTTTTATGGTTCCTATTCTGTTATTAGTGATATGTTGTCTCCTATTTTATGTTCTGCTATGTTTCTATATTCTTCCCTTGCTTCCATATTATGTAGTTTTTCCGTGTCCCATTTTGTTTGTCTATTCTTCTTGTTCTGTTTTGTTACTATTTGTTTAAGTGTTGCTTCTACCATGAAGTGGTCTGTGTCTGCATCTGCCCCTCTATACGACCTCACGTCTAATATGCTGCTTTCTCTTTCTTTTCTTATTAATATATGATCGATTTGGTTTCCGTAATGCTGTCCAGGTGACATCCATGTTATTTTATGTTTTCTTCCGTTTTGAAATTTTGTGCTGACAATTTTCATTCCTGCTGTAACTGCTAGGTTGCATAATCTTTGACCAATATCGCTTGTTTATCATGTATCGTGTTCTTCCATGCAACTGCTCTTACAAAATCTTCCTTTCCTATTTGGGCTTTAAAGTCTTACATTATTAGTGTGTCTTGTTTCGGTATGGTTGCGTGAATATTTTTGATTTCTTCGTATAGTTCGTCTGTTTGGTTTTCTTCCGCCACTTCCGTTGGTGAGTGCACGTTTAATATGGATACATTTAATGGTTTTACATTTAATATGAGATACGCTATTCTGCCATTTATTAGTCTAAAGTCTATTTCGCTGTTCCTTAATTTTCCAATGATGACAAAAGCTACTCCATTTCTACCTTGTTGTTTGTCCCCTGAGTAGAATATAGTGTACTATTTCTTATTAATTTGTCCAAAACCTTTGCATCTTACTTTTTGCAGGGCTGCTACTGCTATGTTATATTTAAGTAGCTGTCTTGATATTTCTTCTATTTTTCCATCCTTCAGTAAAGTTTTTATATTTCAGGTGCATATTCTAATTGTTTCCTTTTATTATTCTTTACCTTTCTTCTTTGCATTTTTAGTCGTTGTGTATTCTGAATTCAGTTGTTTTTTTTTAGTTTTTTATCATGTTTTTTATTTTGATTTCGTCCGATTCATTTTTTTAAATTGTTTATTGTGATTTTTTTATATCCTACTTTTAGATTATTTCCTTTTTCTGATTCGCGTTTTGCGAGTTCTCGCAAACATTTTTGAATTTATCTTTCCTGTCTGGTCATGTCGTGATCTAAGTTTATATATATATATATTGTCCTGTTAGTCTCTTTCTTTTTTCCATTATGTTCTGTTTGTCTTTCCAGTTCTGCATTTTAACCATAATTATTCCGTTTGTGACTTCGTACGCTTCTTTTACATTGCATTAATGATCTAAGTTTATATATATATATATATATTGTCCTGTTAGTCTCTTTCTTTTTTCCATTATGTTCTGTTTGTCTTTCCAGTTCTGCATTTTAACCATAATTATTCCGTGTGTGACTTCGTACGCTTCTTTTACATTGCATTCTCGAAAAATGCTATTACTTGTTTGTCTATTTCCTAATGTATATTAGAATTCTTTAAAACAATATTGTTTCTCCTGCTTTACTTTCCCGGGTTTCTTCTCTATCTTCCAACGTTTGTATTTTTTTGTATAATTTTTCCTTTTCTTTTGTCCATATTTCTTCCTTTACTTTCATTTCAGTTTTGAATTCTGTTAGTTCTCTATTGATTTTTTCTATTTCTTTTTTCAATACTTCCTTGTGCTCTCTATTTTGGTCAAATCTTCCATTTATTTCGTTTCTCATTTCATTGATTGCTTTGAGAATTTCTTCCATCATGTCGCTGGTCTTTCTGTGATGACCTGACTATTATTTTGCTTTTTCTAAATATATTTTCTTCTAATTCTCAATTTTCTATCCTTGTATCGTGTATTTTACGTTTTGGATCGTTTTTTTTTTCGGCATCTATATGTCTTTTTTATGTTTTTCGTATATTGGTGCAGTGAGATGTTATTTTACTGTATTGTTTAATTTTTATTATTTTAAATTTAAACCGTTGTTTTCCACTACTCTGAATCCAACATCTTTGGCATTAGACCACTCTGGTTTATTTTTTACTGAATATTCATCCATCCTTATTTCTTTTTATGTGGGTTTCGTTTTATTTATGAGATACTTGAAGATAATTTTCAACATTAGTTCTCGTTGAACTTCTGGACTGAAATTGTGGATGAATGGCTAATTGGACCAGTATTTCTATCAGAAAGACTTACAGGCATGCTGTATCGCCACATTTTAGAACAAACCCTACCTCAGTTTCTGGATGATGTACCACTGGCAACAAGGAATACAATGTGGTTCATGCACAATGATGCATCAGCGCGCTTTAAAGTGGTTGCTCGTGAGTTATAACAGTAACATATGGAAATCGCTGTATTGGTCCTCACTCATGGCATGCTCGATCCCCGCACTTAAACCTTCTGTATTATTTCCTACGGAGCTATGTAAAGTCATTTGCTTATACTACTTCAGTAACATATTTGAAAGACATGCTGGGTGTAACACAAAAAGAAAATGTTTAATAGTTCTTTTCCATACACATGTAAAAAACGTTGTCGAAAATTCTGTTCGCCCTATATCTTTGAAACAAAGCGAGTTTTCAGAAATCATCAATGGACAAAATATTTTTAGAATTTTTGAATAGTCCAGGGAACAACCCTTAGAATTTTTTCCGTATGTTTAATAAACATCGTGTATACGTTAGCTTGTTAGAGTATTTTACCCTAGAAATTATTTTACTTTTGAGGAAAGCAGTGTGTTTTCTAAAATTAATCTTTTGATCTGTGGTTATGCCCAAGTACTTAACGAAAACTGAGGGAGATGTGATAGTTTGGGGAATTAAGCCATTGTGAGGAGAATTGAAGGGTCCAATGCAAGAAACAGCCAAGTCCACTGTTATAAAAATTACAGGAAGTGTAACGAACGTTTAAAACTTTGTAAACAATTAATAAATAACTTTGAATATAGCAAATTATAGATACAGCCCCACATAACGTATATATCAATTTTAGTTAATTTTGAATTTATAGTTTTAGAGACATTTTAAAAAAATTGATGGACTTAACCTGTTCTTGCACAGTTTTTTAATAACAAAAATTTAAAAAGTCACGCAGAATGGAAATCTACAAGAACATTAAATTTATCAGAACAGCATAAAATTAACATGGATATACAAAGTTAGAAAATATTTTAGTTGCATATTTTACTTTTGTAGTTCAGTCGAAGACGATTGATGCTCCTTCGATTGAAAAGCTCTGTGGTACCTCTCGATGTCATCATAGAACCACATATCAGCCTTTGGTACGTAGTTACAGCCTAAATCCATAACATGTTCAAATTTCTTCTTTTTTTTAATAGTCGTTTCCCTGTGTATAGCTTTTCGTCGCTACTTGGTAATGTTAGTGGCTCCGAAACCCTCCTGACCAGGATACTGAAATCTTTAAATACTTTCACTGCATTGTAGTACTGTTTTAGTTTCTTGTTGTTCGTAACAGATTATTCTGTATTTCGATATCGTAAACTTATTTTTTCTTGAAGGATTTTTAACAAATAACATTTTGAAGTGTTCGTAGAAGTTGTAAAACATATCTTGCGTGGTTTGAACTACATGAAACTTCTTGCTGGATGTCTTGATAATATTGACATAATCCCGAGGAAGATACATTTTATCATATTTTCTTTTTTGGATTTCAATGTTCCCAAAGCTGCGGTCGCAGACGGAAAGCTATGCCCCAGTTCAGGGTACCTGTGCTGTATCATTCGTAATCTTTTACTTTTAACTAGTGTGTAGAAAAACTGAGTGGGGACATAGTTTTCATTCTGGGAGTAGCGGTTGTCAGAAAAAATGTACAAATCAGTGATATTTGATGCCAAGTATATGTTAATAAGATGCAGTAAGATACTTGCTACCTCATTTCGTCCTTTGCCTTCTGACGTTTCGTCATAAAATTAAAAAAAGGTTTGCCCTGTACTCCAAACATGAATACAAAAATTGTATATCAATAGCTGAATTTTATAGAACACGTCCCCACTCGGTGATACTGGTAACGGCAGGTTCTGTTGAAAATCAAAAGATATAACTTCAATATTGGGATCACGTTTTGATAATGCTGCCTTATCTTTTATATCAGCATAAAATGTATCTGCTTTTGTTACATGAAGATTTTTATCGCGTTGTAGTGTTCGTAGTTCTTCAGACTCAGCAGCATTGATTTTCTTTTCCAATTTATCATACTTTTGACAGGTGTCGGATTTCGGGTTTCCAAAGGATATCTTATAATTTTCAGTGTAAAAGTACTCGTATTTTACCACGGGATTGCTTTGAAGATGCAGTTGTTACTGCTCTGGTTCTCAATATATAGTTGATGCATTTTTGTAATATTTAATTGTGGGGAAATATAATAATGGTGTATGTTATCCTTCCTGCTATAATGTGACTTATATTTTGGAAAACTCAAAATGTGTTGGCGAATCCTTTCTTCAATATGTTCAGGCAGTTTGTTTGGTCTATTATTGTGTTTGCCCTGTTGAAGTGTATGTGTTGCTGCAAGCGATCAATCCGGCTCTTGATAATTGCATGTAAAGCTAAAAATACTATCTTGCAAACTTTCAGAGTCGTGCCTTCATCACGCACCTACAATTTATTGTTAAACTTAATTAAACAGAACAAGAAGCAAAAGTAATAAATTATTTACTTGATAAATATACGAAAAATGTTTGCCATGCTTTTCTCCTGAACGAGGCCTACAGGTTTACTATGAAGAAGGCCATACAAATGAGCATCCTGAATATATTTTGTTGATATGGCATCAAAATCTCTGAAAATTTTAGCACAGCCTTTCGCACCAATTTTATCAAAGCACTGCATTTTACAGTTGCAGCTATCTCCAAGAACTTTCTCTTGTGTTAAATTTCCAGCCGTTTTTATATAAATTTCGCCCCTGGTTCGCTTTTGCTTGCGAATGTTTCTTTTCCAGGATGACTTACGTATGAGGCGCTTTTTACCTGGTTATGCCAGTTTTGTTGAACCAGCGGAAGTGCCAGCTTCTTCCAAATGTACAGAATGCTCTCAATCCTCATTAATTCCAAACTCCGCAAAACCTTCCTCGGACAAATCATCTTCTTGAGTTACAGTATTGAGGTTATGTCTATAATTTTCTGGTAAAAACTCATCGCCACTAGACTGAAATACATTTTCTTCTGAACTAGATGATATAGTGGGAACCGTAATTGTTTTTTAACAAAGTTAGGTACACACAACTTGTAAAAGCACAGTAATAATGTTTACAGAATAAGCGTACTGCCAAACGTTTGCAAACCAACTTTTGAGTGCAAGAACAGGTTAAGTCCAGGAGTTGGCTTGTTATTGCACAGTATAAAAAAGTAGGCCATCTATTTATTAATCACTGCTGTAATGCATAACTTAGAGACCCGGTTCATTTGATAGAGCATTGAATCTATGCCCTTCAATTATTGGTGTGATGATAAGGAACTAGAAGCTGTTGAACTGAACTGAACTTTTGATAATATTAAAGCATATGTAATTATTTGGGCAATATCATCTACAAATTATAGGAGATATTTGAAAAAATTAAAGTACCTCTCTACTTTCGGGGTTTTAGACACCAACGCAAAGATATTAAATAATGGATATGAAAGAAAGGAGCTGTATGGAAGTCCTTATTCGGTAGCAAAAGAAGAAGACACTTGTATAATAATCTTTGATGCTACATATAGTCAAAAGCTTTCTTGACATCCAGAAATAAAGCTGCAGAAGCTCTGCACTTCAATATGAGAAGTCTCTATATTTGAGGTTAGGATGGTGAGTGGAAAGTTGAACATCCAAGGAAAAAACAGATTGATATTTAGGGAAGTAATTATAAAGGATTTTGTTTTCGATATAAATAAACAAATCCCTTGTTTATTTTTCGAATAACAAGTAGGAGTGTGATGGGACAATAACTGGATAGTAATGTAGAAAGTTACTTCTTAACAATACAGTTTTTTTAGTAAAAATAAAGAAATATTTATTTAAATGAAAGTATGATGAATCTCAATGAAGAAATATACAAATTTATAAGTGGTGCAAAATGTCTTGTGTGATGAAACTTTCCCTCCTTATCTTTCTAAATCGATATTCTCGATTATTTCTAAAATGTGTGTCGCTAACTTCTCAGGTCTATTCAGATAATTGTCAAATCCATAATATAGCATAGTTTATATATAGTACCTGTAAAAGCGGGTTGTGATGACTTATACTGAACTACTAAATTAATTACAAATTATTATTACAAACTTTTAGTTACCTATCACGATTTAGAGAGCAATTAAATTGTATTGTGAGTTTTGATATTGAATACTAATATACTCGTACTTGTGGAATAAATTAAATATACATACTCAGCTCATCAGTTTTTATTTAAATTTGAACTTTAAACTTTAAAAATGAAGTAACAATTATAATTATTACCTTATTTTAGTTAAATAACATGACTTAATAACCTAATTCAAACTACTGTATTATTATATATATATATATATATATAATTATTACCCATCATAAAACCGTTTAAATTGTTACACAAACACGCTTTGAGGTAGGACTAAGCCGACTCCATCGGCCACAGAATTAAACGAATTAAGGGATTATTAAGTGCTCAGATACAAAGTGTGCCCGCTTTTACCGCACAGAATTTGTTTACCGGGCCATAAAAATCTAATAAACCCTCGTAAGACGCTTACGAAATCCCGTATCCTCGACGCCGCCATCGTCGTCTCAAGAATTTGATACAAAGGAATGACTGCATCATAGGCCGCATCAGATTTATTACCGAGTTTACGACCTGATGCACGTCAGATTTAGTTCGCCGTCAAATCTGAAAGGTTATATTTTAACTGTAACGCTCGGACGTGAAGGATTTAACTCGCTGTAAAAAAAAAGGACAAGAAAAAAAAAATTACGTGTGCGGCATTAACTGTATTTCACGGAGCTATTCCAACAGTTTATGGGGTGCTGTAGGTTTACACTGGGCGGGTATAAAATGTACATTGTACATGCGAAATGTTTAATGTAATTAATTACAGAGAGTGAGGTAACAAGCTGCCCTAAGGCCGTTACATAATTTCCGTAGAAAGTGTTTAATTTGCAGGTTTTTAGCGTTTAATGGTATGCGGACGGGTAATGTTTTTAAATGGTGGAGTTAGTTTATATAAAATTAACTAGATAGATAAAGTAATAATTAATGCGGGAATTTCTGTTTACGTACAAGAATAACTCATAATAATTGCTACTAAAATATTTTAGATGAGTAAAAATTACATTCTTTCTTATTCATATATAAATTCCAAATAGTATAATATAAAAATATATCAAATCAAATACCTCAGCTTAAAATTAATTTTAAAACGAAAGAACATACCTTAAACTACTTCTCTAGGATAGTCATCTTGTAAATTTAAGCATTTGTCATAACGTTTGATGAGTTTTTATATTACAAGTTAATATTCCTTCGCTATCGCTATATTGAGATACGTAATCATAGCTGGTGAAGAATCGCGAATTACATTGCAATCATCGTTAGTCAAGACAAGGTCCAAAAGTCGACCATCTTCTTTACGTTTATCCGACACCCAGTTTCGACAGACTCTTCAAGAGTCTGCCACTACATTAATGGTCTTTTTCTCTCAGGTGTTGCGTAGCAAACCCATGTTTCGTCACCACTGACTATGCGAGTCAAGAAAAAGTCTCCTTCAAGAGAATAATGTTCCAAAACGTCAGTACGCGTGGCTTTGTGTTCATCAGTAAATATGCGAGGGACACACCATGCGTAAATTTTCAATTAATGCAGTTGGTCTTTAACAATTTTATGAATAACTGTTGGTGAATGTTTCTCAGAAATGTTTATTGATCTCAAGAATTGCTATAGCCGATCGTTCTTCAAAAATTCATTAATTGAACTCACCAGTTCGCCCGTAGCAATAGTAATTATTCCTATGTTGAAATTACGACTCATCACGAACAAACGACTCATCTATAACCTTTTCCTCTATACACATCCTTTAATTGACGTTGAAAATTCACAACTGGAGCATTCTTTATTTTTTTTAACATTATAAACACACAAAAACAGCACAGTCGATACCAACAAGGCGTAACTTTACACACAGACAGCTTAAATACAACTGAACATGTTAGCACACATCCGGCGGCTACTCTATTCGCCAGTGCTCCACACGGTTCAAACGAATATACCTTGTATTCATAAAAATCTAACCAAAAATACAAATGCCGACCCAAAAATCGTACTAATTTTTATAGATACAATCAAATACCTCATTAAATATTAAAATTAATCCCTCATTTATAATAATAAGCCCTAGCAGGATTGCGTAATAATTATTCTTAATCGCAAAATAAATAATTTCGTATGATTTTTTATATTTATTCATGTAGCATTTCCTTATTGAAACAATCTAAGTACGAGAATGGATTGAATAAAATCTCTAAGTTAATATGAATTACATTTATAATCAATATAATATGAAATTACTTAAAAATATAAACTAACTAATCTAGTATTAAGGACATTTATCACACTTTCGACAGTTGGGTATTAATACCATAACTAAGTGGAGCAATATATCAATGCGATATTATTCTATATTAAAGGTAAATATGTTGTTTACAATGGAATAATTACCAATATCTCCAAACTTGATTGGAGTATGATTTAAATAAAAAGTTACTGAAATAATTTCTTCAAACGGATTAGAAATATTGCCGTATAAAGTAATTAGACTAGGAAAAATATCAGAAAAAACTCGCCCAACAAAAGTTATATTTAAAAGCAAGGAAGACGCTCTGAAGTTATTGAAAGTTGATAGATCTAAATTAAATAACATCAAGATACAAGCGGATATGACAGAAATGCAAAGGTCTCACCTGAAGTCATTAAGAGATGAGTTACAGCAGCGTAATAATAATGGTGAGAAGTTAACGATAAGATATCTGAACGGAGTTCAAAAAATTGTCAAAGCATTTTCCCCTAAGTATTCAAAAAACAGTCGACAATAAATATATACTTCCAGAACGTTGGAGGTATGAAAACAAAACTAGAAGAATTTTCAAGAAACGTAGTTTTAAACGAATGCGATATATTTATAATTATTGAAACATGGCTCACAGATGACATTACAAATAAAATTAAACATGTTCGATATCACTTAAACTGCACTAAGAATTTAGGAGGCGGCGTAATGATTGGTATTAAGAAAAACTTTAATGCAGTTATGGTCCCATCTGGGCATACCGATGTGGAACATGTTTTCGTCAAATTTATGTCAAATAGTAAAGGCTATATTCTAAGTGCTGTCTACTTTCCACCTTCATGCCCAATTCTGAAATTCCAATCACACTGTGCCGCTATCGAAGAGATTAAGGAAAACTTTACCTTCAATGGAATACTCTTATGTGGGGACTACAACTTACCGTTGGACAGGTGGAAGAATGGAGATTTTGGTATGGAAATAACGGAAAATCAAAGTGAAAGAGGTCAGTTACTAGCAGATACCTTAAGTTTCTTAAACTTAAGTCAATTGAACAGCATCCCAAATGAAAATGGAATATTTTTGGACTTAGTGTTCGGTTACTCGGACTTTGTCAGTGTTTCAATTGCGGTGGACCCGCTGTTAAAAACATGTCGGCACCATAATGCATACGATATTTATATTAAAACTGATAGCGTCTGTGATAATATATGTGAAATTAAGTACTACGATTTTAAAAATGCAAACTATGATTTAATTAATAATTTTATTGCGTCTATTGATTGGTTGATGTTATTTAGTGGGTGTATTGATTTTAATGGAGCTTTAACTGCTTTTTATGAAGCTCTACAACATATCGTTAATTTGTATGTACCCGTAAAAACATATTACCCAAGTAAATACCCGAAATGGTTCGATAAGGAGTTAAAGAATTTTATTTTTTTAGAAGAAAACTGCTCATGCTAATTACAAAGCGTCAAACTTGTATTCGGATTATTTAATATTTCAAGAGCTGCGCAAGCAATGTAAAAATTTAAGCAATAAACTTTACAAAGAATATTTGACTAGAGTAGAATATTCTGTTAAACAAAACTCGAAAACTTTTTGGCGATTTGTGGGCGAATCCAGGGAAGTCAAGGGAGTTCCTGTACAGGTCACTCTTAACAATGTTAAAACCACTAATCGCCAAGAGTGCGTTAATATTTTTGCGGATTATTTTTCCAGTGTTTATTGTAACGACATGAATGATATTCCTAACGCTTATTACGAAGGAAATGTAGATTTTTCTTTCACTTTTAAAATAAATTCGGCGATGATTTTTAGCTAAATTAGTAAGTTAGAGCCTTCTTCAGTTTGTGGACCAGATGGAATACCTAATTTGTTTATACGTGAATGTATATATACTATAACACCTGTACTTGACTATTTGTTTAACCAATCAATTACCGAACAATCTCTTCCAGAAATATAGAAAACGAGTCACACCCATTTTTAAGGCAGGAAATAGGAATGAAGTAATTAACTACAGGGGTGTAAGTTTACAATCTACAATACGTAAACTATTAGATAAATTAATAGCTGATCAACTTAAGTGGGCATGTAGAAACATTATCTGCGACGAACAACACGGTTTTCAGGAGGGCAAATCAACAATAACCAATTTACTTATTTATGAGAAATACGTGTCTGATGCTCTAGAGAATGGCGACCAAGTTGATTCAGTTTATTTAGATTTTGCTAAGGCGTTCGACACAGTTGATCAAAATGCTCTTTTGCACAAACTGAACAAATATGGTTTCAATAACAGTATTATTAATTGGTTGGCAGAATTCTTACGTGGACGAAAACAATTTGTAAAAATTGAAAATTCTGTGTCGCACTGTATAATCGTAACATCTGGGGTGCCACAAGGGTCACATGTGGGCCCGATCCTGTTTAGTCTGTTTGTTAATGATGTTGTGGCCAATTTAAGTTGTAATGTATTACTTTATGCAGACGACATGAAGCTATTCAGACGCATAACACATCAGGATGACTGTAATCATATTCAAAATGATCTAAATATAATCAATGATTGGTGTGTACAGAACAGCCTAAAACTAAATACCACCAAGTGTAAAATAATATCATTTTCAAGATGCTTAGATAAAGTTAGATGCGATTATAATATTAACAGCTGCATTCTAGATAGAATATGCTTCGTAAAAGATCTAGGTGTAATATTCGACGAAAAATTATGTTTTAAATCACATATCGATGTAACGGTGAACAGATGTTTGAGAATGTTGGGTTTCATTGGGAGAATAGGAAAGGATTTGTCCATTGCAACGATAAAAACACTGTATTGTAGTCTTGTCCGTTCAATTTTAGAATATGGCTCCGTAATTTGGCAGCCACACCAATTATATTTAAGCAAATCACTGAATAAGGTACAAAATAAATTTTTAAGAATGGCTGCTTATAAACTACACATACCCATACCAACTTTGAATTACGAACAACTTCGGATACAATTACACCTGGAACAATTAAGTACCAGAAGGGATGTTGCTGATTTGACAGTGCTTTTCAACATAGTTAATGGTAATACTAATTGCCTCAAGCTTTTAAATAATTTGTCATTTTATACACAGTGCAATGGACCACAAACACGAAGCGTGATGGCGTTTAAATTACCATTTCATAAAACAAATTATGGTTTTAATGAACCCTTAACCCGAATGATGCGTTTAGCCAATACTTTGCAGAGCAATCCTGATTTTTCGTTGTACTCGCATAATATCAATTCGTTTGAGTATTCTCTACGATTTAAAATATTTAATATGTAGTCATCGTGTTGTTCACTTTGTATTATGTATTTATATGGTTAATGCTGATATATGTTTTTTTGCTGTGTTGTCTTGTTTATTCCTGTGTATATATATAGAGGTATACTGTAATATTTATGTATGTTATTTGTATAACTTTTTGTAATTGATTATTAATTTACTATTGTAAAATATGTTGTATCAAGGGAAATTTCCCGTTAAATAAATTATTATTATTATTATTATTAGATTAAAAACAGCTAAAGCATTACTAATATGTGTTTAAAATCCTTAATTAGAAAGCAAGGCGCTAGATTATTACCGCATATAAAAGATTTTTTGAGTTTGTTTATGCTACGGATAACGTCCAATTCGGTAATAGTAGCATTCATGATTGGTATGTGTTGATCTAATATTTACCAAGCTCTCATTAAGACAGTTTCAGCGAAGGCATTGACAATATCTTCAGGAGTCGGGTCACTACTGTTTTTTAACTGACCAGGAATTGTGGTAGTTCAATTCGTTTGGTGTATAAATTTCCACAAACCTCTTGGATTTTTCTCCAGATCAAGTTCATCAAGATCATGTTTATCATATAAGTATATGCGGCATTCATAATATAAAGACCATATACTGTTATAATCTTTAATTTTCTAAAAACGCATATGCAAGTTGCAGAATATTTTAACTTTAATGAAATTCTTATAGATTTCTTTTGACTTTGACTAAATATTCTGTTCATGTATACTGAACTACCCCAAATGATAATGATATTATATCTTAAATGTGAATGAAAAAAAAATCTAAAATCAAATGTCATACTGACAGATGTTATTATAATTAAAATTGTTCCATTTAAAATGGACATAAATATGACAGTCATGGCTAATATATTACCTGAATACGTTGCTGAGAATGAATTTCATTATATGAAGCAGGAAGGTCCAGAGTCGAAAAGCTGTGACCTAATTTTTTGTAAATTTTTAATGTATATATCTTGTTTATGTTTATGTTTATTATTATTTAGCTTACAATCCAAAATTAAAAAAATACATATCAATATCTGCACAAAAATTATAGGAAACGTACAAAAATTTTGGCTGGACGAAGCTGGGCGGAGTTCGTGCAGCAGCGACGATCTTCCACTCTAACCCTTGTTTGACCACGATGTTGAGGGAGCAAATATCCTCTTGAACATCTGGATTCTTCTAGAAAATGCTTTAATTTTCTATTTTGTCCCATTTTTAGGGGAGACTTTTAGCTGTTAATGTCAGCATGACCGATATATATATATATAATTTTCAAACCTTATTTTAAAAGGATATTCTAAAGTAAAAATAAATTAATGAAATATTAGAAAAATAAAACCGTGGTAGAAACTAAAACTGAAAACCCCTTTTCATCAAAAACTGACCCTCAATCCAAATCCCGTCTACTATGCCTAACCGAAATATTCGTGGTGGTTCAATAGTAGCAGCAAAGCCAGGAATTAAACAAGGAAAGCCAACCCCCTAAAATCAATAAGATAATGAATGAATGGGTAATTAGCACTAAGGAACTTCAATTCTTTAGACTCCATTTTACCCAATTTATATCCATCATTCCTCCTCTATTGAAGATAGAATCCTCACAAAAGTGTCTTTATACGCCCACGTTGTTATAGTCAGAGATTTTAATAAATAAAACAAAAAAAAAGATTACCTTTCTTATATCTAACTCAAATTAATTTTGTGTGTAAAAATTTTGCTCCTACATTTATCAAGTCCCGAAACCTATCCACTACTCCTCTTATGTATAGGTACTATCAAAAACCTTCTCAAAAATTTTGTTCTAATCCCTGATCTTTCTTCAGACCATCTATCCATCCAATTTTCAAACCTACAATAACCTATCCCAAATCCTCCAAAATATATACAGGGTGACTGACGAAAACCCTTTGGTGCTGTATCTCGCTTATTTTTTATCCGATTTTAATAAATAAAACATCAAATTAAACCATTTTTAAAACTTTAATAGGATCTGAACTGTTATTTTTTCTCGCACCCAGTTTTTGACAAAATACGATCAACATTTTTTTTAAATTGCACTGTATATATATTTTTATTGATTCGCAAGGAGATTTTTTTTCTGAGAAAAAAAAAAGTCGAGAAATTGAGGATTAAAAAAATAAATAAAAAGTCAAGTATCCATTGTAAACAATATACAGACCCTATTTTAAATGTCAAAAGTGACAGTGACAGACAGTCATTGATACAATACTGCAACGATTTTTAATTATTTCATAATTAAAATGTTGCAATATTTCAAACACTGTACTAGAATTTTGTGCTTCTACAGAAATCGTTTTTCAGTTTTTGAAATCTTGCAACATTTTTATTATGAAATTATTAAAAATCATTGCAGTATTGTACCAATGACTGACACTGTCACTTTTGACATTTGGAATAGGCTCTGTATATTGTTTAATATGGGTATTTGATTTTTAATTTTTTTTAATCCTCAATTTCTCGACTTTGGTTTGATGAATGGATAAAATCGTTTAGATTCAGAAAAAAATCTCCTTGCGGATCAGTACAAAATATATATACAGTGCAATTTGAAAAAAAAAGTTGATCGTCTTTTGTCAAAAACTGGATGCAAGAAAAAATATCAGTACAGTTCATATTAAAGTCTTTTAAAAAATCATTTAATTTGATGTTTTATTTATTCAAATCGTATCAAAAATAACCGAGATACATCACCAAAGGTTTTTCGTCAGTCACCCTGTATATATGAGGAGGATGTATTTATAAAGCCTTTAATTATATCCCTCACCACCCCCTTGGAAACAGGAGAAAATTTGCCACATAATTATTATATAATATCACATGATCAGTATCATCACTTGGTGGAAGGCTGGCCACAATCTCATTGGCTATATTTACAAAATGCTTATTAAATTCTGGGCAGGTTATATCACAGATTTGAGTGTTACTTTTATTCTTGTGCTTACCATTAACAAGAGATCACAAGCGATTGGAATTTGATGTAGTTAGAATGTAATTATCATTAGCTGCTTTTTTAGCATTTGATATAGCATAATGATATCGTAACTGTTTTGTTAATTTCCCGATTTGGTTTGTAACGCTTCAATAATTATAGGTAAACTATCTACATATTTCAATTTTAAGTTTGTTTCTTCTTTTGTTTGTCTTGATTTAACCTCAGAAATTGTTGTATTAAAAAATTTCTCTTGCATTTAGGTTAAGTCAGGCCTCAGTTTCGGTTTCTTTAGAATAAAATGCGTCTTTAAGAGGGCATCTTACGTTATTCTTCTGACAATTCTCGTTTAATATCTTCTTTACGTTTATCAGACACTCGAGTTTCAACAGACTCTTCAAGATTATAGATAATAATATTTAATTCATTATTTCTGTGGTTGTTCATTAATTAATAATATCATTTGTTGTTGAAATTGCAAGTAATATAACGGTCTGTAGTTTGCTGAGACACGATCACGCATCAGTTTTAATGTTGCCCGTTTCAGTAATCAAATGTTTTAATTCGCAATTTTCATTACTAAGCCAATCGCATTTCTTCGTTAATAGATCAATATATCTCTGTAACTCTTGAACAGCTTGAAAAAAATTGGTTTGATGCAGAATCAGCAGATGGCAGAGCATTTACTGTTGCACAATATGCATAGGCATTGATAGTAAATAAATATATGTTGTCCAGGAAGTAAGGACGAATTTTAATTTGGTGCCATTTTGCCATATGACGTTTGGTAGTCATGTTTGTTTCATGTTTGTTATTTGCTATCCTTCCCATTTGCAGTTTAATAGCTTTTGTATGGTGAACATTGCAGTTTGATATTTATTTTCCTCATAGAGCAGATGATAACTAAGCAAAACAATGAAAGTCCCACGGCAGCCATTCGTGAATTGGTAGTGAACCTCGGACATAACGCTGCCCCTCGGATATAACCCTCAGTTCGGAAGTTGATCCTGAAGTTAGAGAACACGGGTTCTGATGCAAAAGTTATGAAAAACAGGGCGACCGCGTTCTGTTCGAATACGAGAAAACATTGTTACCGTGCGTGATGATGTGACCGCAAGCCCCAGAAAATCGGTTCGCTGATGAGTCCAACAACTGAATTTATCAACAAGTTCAATGCATGGAATATTTTCAAAAGATCTGGAAATGCATGCGTACAAGATTTAAATTACACAAGAGTTGAAGCCTGCTCAATGATGACGATTTTTGGTTTCAACGAGATGTTGCAACATTCCACACATCCCATAAAACGATTGCTCTGTTGAATGAAAAGATTCCCCAAAAAATTATCTCTATGCGTGGCAACCATAAATGATCTGCCAGATCATGCGATCTTACGCCTTGTGATTTTTTTGTAGGAATTTGTAAAATCAAAAGTGTACGTGAACAAACCATAAAGAATACACCAATTGAAGGATTATTAATGATATCCCACCAGATGTTTGTAAACGTGTCATCGAGAACTTCAATGAACGCATTGTTCATTGCCGCGCGGCTTTGGGTGGTCATATGGAGAATATAATTTTTCATACATAAATGGGACAAGTACTTAATGTGTTTATAAAAGAAAATTACATTTTTAATTAATTTTGCATGTTCTATAGAACTTGAACATTCGTTCCTACCTCCTGAACA
This sequence comes from Ontholestes murinus, assembly GCA_963969525.1. Classification (NCBI taxonomy): domain Eukaryota; kingdom Metazoa; phylum Arthropoda; class Insecta; order Coleoptera; family Staphylinidae; genus Ontholestes; species Ontholestes murinus. Next base: position 69,776,993 of record OZ018388.1, read on the forward strand.
CCCTTTAAATAATAGTATCTCCATTGGTCATAAAGTCAATGATATGAGTCAAGAGGAGACCCTTTCTTGACTCGCATAGTCACTGGTGAAGTCAATAGAATAACGTTCCAAAAACTTTAGTACGCGTGGCTTTATGTTCATCAGTAAATATGCGAGGGACCCACCATGCGCAAATTTTTGAATAATGCAGTTGATCTTTAGCAATTTTATGAATAACTTTTCGTGAATGTTTCTATTCGCCAGTGGTTCAAACGGATATCCCTCGTATTCATAAAAATCTAACCAAAAATAAAAATGCCGACCCAAAAATAATACTAATTTTTAATCTTAAATGCGACTGAATATTAGAAAAAGAGAACAATGGTAGAAACTAAGACAACCAAACCCTTTTCCTTTGAAAACAGGCCCTCAGTTCAATTCCCGATTTCTATGCCCAACCAAAATATTAATGGTGGTACAATAGTAGCAGCAAGAACAGGAATTAAACTAGGGAAAGCCAACCCTCCTAAATTTAATAATATATAAATACCTGAATTGCACTATTGAACTTCAATCCTTTACACTCCATTTTCCTAAATTATATCCATCATTGCAGAGAGAATCCTCATCAAAGTATCCTTATACGACCACGTCGTTATAATTAGAGATTTCAACATCAATAAAACCTTTTTTTAACGAACTCTTTGTACGTATCAATTTTGCTCCTATATTTATCATATTCCGAAATTAATTCACTACTCCTCTTATGTACTAGTAATATCCAACACCTTCACCAGAATGTTGTCTTAATCCCTGATCTTTCTTCAGATCTTGTATCTATCTAATCCTACAACAACCTCATATCCCAGATCATCCAAAAATTATATATATAGACATAAAGATTGTGACATTGGCAATGGACTTAAGACTTAAATGACATCATTTTATCCCACCCATAAATTAACCCATCCTCTATTTTCTTGTTTCTTCATAAATTATCGGATTCGGTTAAAAATTTCACACCCATATATACAAGAAAACAGTACAAATATCCTCCCCGACACTTCATCCTAAGACTAATCAAATACAAAAGAGAACTGTACTGAGACTTACAAACAACTGCGAATGAAAATATAAATTTAATGCCCTAAATAAAGCGATACAAATACTGATCCAACCATACAAGGCAAATATCCATACATTTGTCTAGTGGCAAACATGGAAAACAATATTGGAACAAAATTTAAAAAACTGACCAAATATAGAAAAACTGACTTGTTACAGAAAATATAGGGCCCAATTTCAAAATCTTTAATTACGGACGTATAATCAATAGCAAATGCCTTTTCAGGCCATTTTGACAGCATTTACACCATGACACCATGATATAATTGACAATAACTTTTTAAGAATCAACACTTACTTTTTTATACCACTTTAAACTTTACTTAGTTTGATAATGGTTGCCGTGTAGTCTAAAGTGGTCACTACAAATAGTTTAAATTGGTATAAAAAAGTAAAAGTGTTTTCTTTATTCTTAATACCGAAATATACCACGAATACCTATAAGATCTAAGAAATAACTTTTTAAAACAGTAAACACTACGCTACGACAATTTAAAAAACCCCTATCTCTTATACTCCCTTTGGCGATATAAAAGAGGAAGAATATTTTGTTTGAATTCATATAGGTAAAAATATCTCCCCAGAGTATAACAACGTTCCTAGAGCTAATATCCACAAATACACCCTAAATATATTCACAAATAAAAAACTTTTTAACTTTGTTTGTATAACACGGACTTTATTTAGTGACTATAGTTTCGACAATTTTAGCTTGTCATTATCAAACTATTTTGATAATGACAAGCTAAAATTGTCGAAACTATAGTCACTAAATAAAGTCCGTGTTATACAAACAAAGTTAAAAAGTTTTTTATTTGTGAAGAATTATGTATAACGAAGTAGAAGCCTCCACCGTTAACAGTCTAAATATATTCAATCACATATACCATTCCCAGACCATACCCAAGGATTAGAAGACTGGGCAAGACACATCAGACGTGACAAGTTATCGTCCAATTACCCTAATTCTAGTCTTAAACATAGTTAAAACAAATGAATGTTTCATACGTCACATATATCCCTCCTTATCAATTTGATTTCTTCGAACATTGTTCCTTTCCTTTCCACTGTCAATCCTTAAAATACCAAACAGCACACCTAGAACGCCGAATATCCGTTATTGTTTTACTAGAGATTCAGTTTGGCATCGATCGTTGTTTAAATGCAATTCCTCCCACCTCATCTCTTTAACTTAATCGACTCGTATAAGTTAAAAATACCCTAGGTGTTCCCCAAGGGTCCCCTCTATTACCAATCGTTTCCAACATTTATGTTTATGATATTTATAACTCTAAATGACATTACAACAATCCTTCACCCTCCTCACTTACTAACTCACAAGGGCCGATCGATACCATACAATAATGTTTCACAAAATGGACAGTAACCCTTAATCCTAATAAATCAAAATCCAATTCCTTTTCATTGTCCACAGAATTCACCGTTCCATATAATCATTAATAGCATTCCATATTACCATCTTCTTCTTGGAATCACATCTAATTTAAAACACGCCCCCAAAATCTCAATGCGAGCGTCAAGAAGAGAGCTCGGCATTTCAGAAGCCTCACCTATAAAAATCAACCAAAACAACTTTACATATTTAGTAAATGATCTGCCGACCTCTTCTTGACTACGCCGCTATTTTTTTTCATAAAACTCATACAGTTCTTAAAAATTGTACCTGAATGATCAGCTCTTCGTACACTAAGAAAAATAACCCCATGCATGACCCATCTTGCATCCACCTGTACCAATTAACCATATTTTGATTGTATTGGCTGTTAATTGTTGAAAGCTCATTGTATACATAGCTTTTAGATTTTATAACTAAAACACGAAACTTTCAAATGAAAGCAAACAAATGTTTCACCAAGAGATAAGTGAGAAAATTATTCAAGAAAAAACTAAATTCTCTGAAATTCTCGTGTTTTATTTATAAAATCTAACAGTTGTAAACCAATTAACCTAACCTAACTCTCAATGAAGGATGCCTTATATTGGTAAAATCGTTATCAACCCACATAATCCTAACATATCTCCTCACAAATCTTTAATAACACCTCGATACAAGTACCCCAAAATCACCATTTAACAATTAATTTCTTTATTTCACAACGACATCAGCGATCATGACGTTTGGAGAACAATCGACAGTTAATTTCGTTAGACATTGGCAATCATAACGTTTGTACAACTGATTAATTCAATCCCGACTTAAAAACCGCGGGTAAAGTAAAGAATTGTCATACATTATTTTCATTTTGTTAGTTACATGTATGTTGTTTTCGATTTTCTATAAATATTAACGTTTATTATTAAAAATTGTTATTTGGTGTTAGTTTATATACTCCAAGTTATTTAATTCAATCTTCACGTAATTCAAGAACGAATATCTATCAAAATTAGGTAGAAAGATGTTTTTATGTTCAGTCTGGCATTTCATTCGCACCTGTTTTTTTCATCGTTCTCAAGAATATCATAAGTGAAGGTTTTTTGGGTTTATTTCAACGCGATATATTTGCGGATAAAACAATCTATATCATTTATAGTAGTCATCATGATGGTTGCGACCATTACTTTGTTACCACAAACATTTTATTATTAAACAACCTTAAATTATGAAGAATGACTGCTGAAAGATCTTAAATCGATTAAAAATAAAAGACAAAATGCAAACAGATAGATAAAATATAAAGTCAAAGGCCAGTATCCAGAAGGCCTCGAAGAGTACTAGTGGGGCGGTTTTTAATGATTCATTGGTTGCATAACCCGCCTTATTATCGTAGTCTTCAAAAATATGTTTGATTGACAGTCGTTCTTTGCACCAGTAACAGTTGGGCATATGTCTCTCATAGGCGGCAAAGTACGACTTGATATTTTCGAAACAAAACTGAATGGTCTATATCATCCTGGTTATATGATTTCACCCTGTTTAGAAGAGTAGCATGTGTCCCGGACACCAGAAAGAAGAAGAAAATCACGGATTTGCCACATTCTTTTATATTTTGGTGTTGCTCTAAAATGTATCTTGACCATCCATCAGCCTTGTAAAGGTTCTTGGTGCTTTGTAGGTTTCTTAGTGAATCTGTAATTATTAGAAAGCTTAATGCATTTTGTACAGTTATATATAAGTATGTATATTAAAACTTGCCATATCGGGTATAATTTGGCTGTATAAGTAAAGGAGTAGGGTTTGAGCTTCCAGAAGTATGCTTCGTTGCATACTATGAATGCTGCACCCACCCCAATATCTGGTTTTGGCGCATCCGTCTATAGGTATATTTGTATGTTCTTTGTATATTGAGATTTCTCAAGCAAAATGCTGAGTGAATATTTCATTTGGCGTGTTTTCAATTTTGAACCAGCATAGGAAAACATTAATTGTTGGTACAGACTTAGACGAAGCTGACACCCCTCGTGGTTTTATTTCTAAAGGTGTTGGTACTTCTACTCCCTGCATACAATATCCAATTTGCAAATTCCTAAGCATAACTGCTTTGGTAAGACAGTGAAAATCTCAGGAAATACCATTTTCCAAAAGATGTGAGTTTGATAATTTTCCACTTACTTTGGCACGAAAAGAGCGATTCTTAAAGAAAATTTTAATAACCAAAGGCAGTCTACCATGAAGTCTACCATGAAGTCCCCAAGTGTACAGTTATTGGCATATCTCCAAGTCATGTCGTGTGCTTCTTCTATATTCAAGCTCAAAATCCACACCAAACAATGACTTTTTTGGGATGCATTAGAGGCTCTTGGATCTCATGTGATTTGGTATCGTCCCAATTTTATAATTTTATTTGTTAACGTACCCAATCATCCAGAAATGGGCCTTATCTCTGAAGTTAATTTTTTGATGAAAATTAAGGTCAGTTTTCAACTGCTTCAATGCCCATTCAGCGAACGCTGAACGTTATTGATGATTGTTTACCTTCAGCTCCTGAGTTAGTTGAATTTTGTACGGATGCAGGCCCGAGTCACGACGCAAAATTCACCAAGTTGAGGTCTGCGAAAGGCTGAGTTCTTCTGGACGCTGCGAAATTGACTGCCTCAGATTCTCCTGCACACTCTCATAGACAGCAGCGATGTATTCTGCAGATCGTACTAGTGTTGGTTCGTTGTTTACCGAACAAGTGAACTCAAATGTATCCAACACACTGCGAATAGTACTCTCTGTAAGCCGATTATGATGCCGTAAAATAGATGAAGCGCGTGGAAACTTGCTCGAACAGATCACCCATTTTGATAAAACAATTTTATCATTTGCAAGTGTTTTTGAACACAATATCCGGCCATGGTGATCTGGCAAAATAAATTAAATAAATAACATCCAATTAGACAGATGTAACTTCAACAATATGGGCTCTATCACCTGTCAAAGTTTAGAAGTCCCTGTTGGAAGACCCTTTAGATGTGCGATGGGTAGGTAGGTCCTATGACCTATTATTGATGTTATCTGCTGCCATATTTCCGAGGGAAGAGTAGATGAGCAGATCAATTATACAAATTCTTGCCAGCTAGCTCGTTTTTTGCATCTTCTTGCTTTGGCTCTGCATTTTTAAAAGTTATTAAGTTAGTCAGCGGGGTTGACGCTGGAAACTATTGTAAGCACGTTTCTTAGCCAAGATTTCTTGTAAACTATTCTTGAGCTTGTACTTTGAAGAGTGCTGCATTGAGCTGCTTTTATTACTGATTTACAAAATGGTTAAACGGAATCATCATTATATTTACATTCGGGAGGTGCAGCGAAAGTTTGTGCGTACTTTTGCCAATTTGCGCTCTTCAGATTCCATCTCATCTTGTGCTCGATAGTAATTTTGGGGATTTCGGTGTTAATTATGATCAATAAATAGGTGTTGCGGATGTTTAACCCAAGAACATGTTAGGGTAGCACTCGCGAATGCTATAATCAAATGAATGATTAATTCGTTTTTATTTGATGTGTTTATGTAAGTTGTTTCTCCATTATTGAACAAAATACATCCAAGGCCATCAAACAAGGTCTCTAACTGCTATCCTCTCGTGTCTCTCCTGTTAGATACCCAGATAGGGAGGTGTGCATTGAAGTCACCAAGAAGTAACCAAATCTATAGGGTCAAATGGTCTATTGGGAGGTAAATATATAGAATTGACTGGAAACCGTATTTTAAGTGCAACGGCTTGTAATTCTGTATTTAAACTGATTATCTCTGGAGAACAATCACTTCGCACCAATATTGCAACACCATATTTGGCTCGTTAGTTATAAGTGTCATCACATCGTATACATGTATATCAACGAAGGGATAAAGACAAAGTTGGTACTTTTATCTCTAGCATTTGTTCGATTTCCTTGATTGATGTGAAGATTTACAGCCTAAATAATACTTGTATCGATAAATTGAGGTAATAACGTATTTCTGAAGAGAAAGGTATTGACTCAACGTTAAATATTTTTCTCTCAATAACAGCCACGGACCAATTTCGACCTCTTTGATTCTCATCAGCGCAATACAGTTAAAGATAAAGAAACGGAGTTATAAAACTCAAGTTCTCTGTTTAGAATAGAGAATAGACAATGGTGTCAAAAAGCACTTACTTCATTTTTTTACTGGGAAAGGCCACAAGTTCTTTGAACGTGGCATCATGATGTTGCCCGAAAGATGACAAAAGGTCATCGAAAAAAATTATCAATACATAACTGTTACTACTTTGATTATTATAGTAAAACACCAAAATGTGTAAAGACTCAACCTAATAGGATGTAGTAATAAATGCATAAATAAATGTAAGCAAATGTCCATGTCGTCTAATGAATGTACAAAACCGTTGGTGATTTATTTTCGTAGTGAAACGTTTACTTTTACTATAACGCTTTTGTCGCCGACGTACAATTCCACTAAACTAATTACTCCATTGACATGTACGGGAGTCCCCAGTTTAACTATTTCAATTAATTCGCGCCTCGCTGTTTTCAATTAGACTTTCACGCAAAATCAAGACAAAGCGCATACATCTGCGAGCAATTTAATTTCGGATTTGCCGGCAAAGTTATAAATTAATGGGCGCAAGGCACGGGTGCACGCGTTCGAATATGAAACACATGTCATGTACTCCCATTCCGACTGTAATTGGATAACCATTCCACATCACCTAATTAAATGTTCACATTAGTGTCACTGCTAATTATTCAAAAAAGATAATATTTATTCCTGGGATATATAACGGTGTAATTTAATTTTCTCTGCTTGTGTTCGTACAACCAAGAGTAATTTATTACATTAAACATGTTATATAGGATTGAGTCTTTAAGTCTTTTTGGTTTTTTACAAAATTTTTGTAAAAAGAAAGTATTTTATTTATGTATTAATAATAATATATAATAGCTACGATGAAATTAACCAAAACAAAAATTAAAACACTGAATGATTTGAAGTTTTATAATCAAATTAAAATCATATAATGAACAGACATGTTTTTATAGCATAAAAATTGTTATGTTTACAACATAATAATGTGAAACACCTGAAGGATAACTGTAATATTTTTTTTTTTTTAGTTATCAAGCAAAGTTTATAAATATTTTTTTGGAAAGTTCCTACTCCTCATTTACAAAATTTTAAGCACTATTTCTTTTTACAATTTTAACTTTTTTAGGAAATTTTACTGGCCATTGTTTACAATTTTTTTTTTCATAGCAAAAAATTCGACGGTTTTAAGAGAATTAGATCAAAACATAGAATTTGTGTAGATTTTTAATTGTCGTTGGTAAAATGTAAGCTTCTTTCATAAATATGTATATTAGAATGTTTTAATTATTATTTCTTGTCAAACTGACTTCCTTTTGGCAATTTTGTTTGAACGTCAAATCTAAATCAATTCCTTCTTTTTTGAAAAAAAATACACTGTTCTTTCTTCTTAAGAAATTATTCAAGCTTTTAAAGTTTTTCTTTATTTTTGATAGTACAGGCGTTTAGTTCGTGGTACATCTTGAATGAGTTGTAGTTAAAACATTGTAACTTTGTTTTACCGCTCTTTTTTTAAATACACTATAGTTTCGACTATAAGCTAGTCAATATCAAACTAGAATACTTCTAGTGTAGAACTCATTTTTCTTTATTGTTTTTTCTTGAACTTCAATCATTCCTTAAGTTGGCTTGAGAGGATTTTTTTAATTTCAATATTTAATTTGTATATTTTTTAATTGTTTTGTAACCAATTTGTAATTAGGTATGATTTTTTTCTAAAACTTAAAAAAGTTGGATTTTTTAAAACTTTTAATTCTTTAGTAGCAAAAGGTGTGAAAAATGTTTCTTATGTAAGTTTAATTTTAAAGGGGTTTTTAGATCCTTTTCAACGGTTTTCTAATAAATTCTCAATTGTGTTTCTGCAACATGTCTGGTTCAGCGGTCTTTAATTTCTTCTAATCAATTGATTAACTCAGCCAGATATAATAGTTAATAAGACATGGCTTCTGGAAGGAAAATCCCAAAAATCCAGGATAGGAAACTGCTCCGATCAACCGTATGCATATCACCTTGACCTCAAGGAATGTACGCTCATTGGAGAAGGTCTGTTCGGACTTGATCAGTGGAGCAAAGAAGAAAAAAATTGCGGATGAACGGACAAGTTCGTATGTCGACAAAAAAGTAAGAATCACTACTAGGAAGACACTTTGTGTTGAAGGTTCTAAGACTTGGGATGTTTTTTAAATGAGGATTCATAAGAGGGTTATTGATCCCCATTCTTCTTCTAAAATTTTCATGCCAATCACTCCACTTTGATTTAGTTTAGTTTAATACTTTAACTTCTTTCCAACAGAATACATAAGAAAATACAAAAATATATAAAACATACAAAAATGGATGTAGCTGAGTTCATGCAGCTGCTATCATCATCCACTCTAACCCGTTTTTCTGGTAGATAGTGAGAGTCCCTCCTTCTTTCTATTTACCATTATTTTTTGCCTTATTTTAGGCCTATCTACCCTCTTTTGAAGATGTAAAATACATATACATACAAGTACACATTCTAGGTCTAGTTTATGGCCGAAAAATTGGATGACATGATTCCTTCAAGACTGTTAAAACAGTTACTTATTAAGTACTGTTTGATTGTGTATTTAAAAGCAATTTCGGGTAAATGTTTTACATTTTCAGGTACCAAGTTATACAAATTTAGACCGTAAGAATTGACACATTGAACCTGTTTGAAGTAGAGGACACCATCGCGGCCCATAAACATACTTTTATGATTTAACTGTAATTTCCGGAATTTTGGAAGCGTTTACTTCGTAGTATATTTTCGATTTTTTTAAGTATAGAAAACACGTAACTTTTTTATATCACTTACATTTTTGCTTTTCTGTGACTAGTTTCAATTACAGGGTTTTTTTAAACTAAGATTTAACTAACTATTACTTTTTTATACCACTTTAAACATTATTTGCACTGGTATAAAAAAGTAAAAATGTTTTCAGTGACTGCAAATCAAGTTTAAAGTGGTTTAAAAAAGTAAAAGTGTTTTCTTTATTCTTAACTTTGAAATATACCACTAAGTGAACGCCTTTAAGATCAAAGAATTAAGATTTAACCGTTTTTATTAAACATATAAAGTAATAAAAACATATATTTTCTTTCAACTCTTCATTTACAAAATTTTGAGCAGAGTTAAATTTTATATAAAAAAATAATAAATTAATAAAAGTTTTTCACAGATTTTCAATTGCTTTTTAAGTAAAATTTTAACTTTCTTTGCAATTTTTATAGACAGTGTTTAAATTTTTTCTTAAAAAATACCACATGGTATTTTTTATGAAATTCTTCTAACTATTAAAGAATTAGAAAAATAATATTTTCAATTAATTTTAATAAATGTTTAATTGTTTTTGATCAAATTTAAGCTCCTTTAAAATAGATTATATTTTAGAAAGTTTTTAGCGTTTTTTTTTTTCTATCCAAATTCTTAATGGTTAATTTTTTTACTGCCAAATTATAATCAATTGCTCCTTCTTAGAGAATTGTTTTACTGTTCTTTTATAATTTTAATGTCATTTTTTTCCTAATTTCAACTATTTGTAAAAAAAAATATAAATTTTATTTGAAGTTTTCAAATACGTTTTCTTCTCTTCTTCTCCAACAATCTTTTAAGTTAACTTAAGAATATTTTTTACAAAATTATTAACGCGTTTTGTAATAAATAGTTGATTGTGTTTTTTTGTAAAACTGTATTTGTTTTTAGAAGTTTAATTGCAAAAGTTTTAAAAATGTGTTCCTTAGGAAAGTCTTTAGAAGAGTTTGAAATGAATTTTTAGAACAATTTTAACACTAAATTCTTAAAAATTTTAAAAGAAATTTCTTTCAACTTAATTTTACAATTAAAATTTTTGTAAGTGAGGTTTATTCGTGCTAAATATTTATGTAAAATTACAAAAGGTTTTCAATTGCTTTTTAGGTAACATTTCAACTTTTTTAGGCAATTTTTTTTAATCTTCTTTTAGCAAATCCTAAATGGAATTGTTTATAAAATTTCTTCAGTTTTAAGAAACTTAGAAAAAATAATGGAAAATAATTAATCGTTTTTAATAAATGTTTATTTGATTTTGGTCAAATTTATTTTTTTTTAAATTTTAACAGAATATATTTTCGAAAGTTTTCAATACTTTATCTCGTCAAATTTTTAATTTAAAGTAAGCTTTTGTTAATTTTTTACTGCCAAATTATAATCAATTGCTTCTTCTTAGAGAATTGTTATACAGTTAATTTATTATTGAATTGTCATTTTCTCCTCATTCCAACTATTCCTAAGCCAATTATAAATTATGTTTTAAGTTTTTAAATATGCTTTATTATTTTTTTTTATCCAACAATCTTTTAAGTTAGCTTTAAAGTATTTTTTACAAAATTTTTAACCGTTTTTTAATAAATATTTGATTGTGTTTCTTTGTAAAATTAAAACTATTTTTAAAAAAGTTAGAATTTTTAAAGCCTTTAATTGCAAAAGTTTTAAAAATGTGTTTCTACGGAGGATTTGAACTGAATTTTTAGAACAATTTCAACTCTAAATTCTTAATTGTTTTTGTGATAAAAATGTTTAAGAGAACTTTTTTTCAACTTATTATTACAATTACAATTTTTATAAGCAAGGTTAATTCTTTTATTCTTGGCAAATATTTATGTAAAATTCTAAAAAATTTTAAGAGATTTTCAATTGCTTTTTAGGTAATATTTCAACATTTTTAGGCAATTTATATACACAATATTTTTTTTTTAGCAAATCCTAAATGGTATTAGATATAAAATTTCTACGATTGTGAGAGAATTAGAATAAAAATGAAAGTATTTAATTGTTTTCATTAAATTTTTTTAGTAAAATTTGAGCTTATTTATAATAATTAATTATTCTCTATTGTCAACTTTTTAATTGTTTTTAATTTGGTAGTTTTTTAATTGCCAAATCTTTTTTATAATTCCTAACTAAATAGTTAGAAATTTAAGCAAATTTTAAACTGTTTTAAGATTTCTAATTTTTCTTAGTTAGATACAATTGTTTTTTGTTTTCATTTTTAACTTTAACCATTTTTTAGGTTAATTTTTAAATTTTTAGTTATATTTTATGTTGTTAAATTATTTTCGAAAATGTTAGTTTTTTTCAAAGTTAATTAATTGTTTTTTCAAGTCGAATTGTTTCAAGTAAATTTTAAAGTGTTTTTAGAACGTTTTCAGCTGTTTTGTAATAAATTCTCAATTGTGATTTTTGGTAAAAAAAAATTATAAATTTTCTAATAAAAATCTTTTTATCTCTGCAAATCTTTAAAGTTTTTTTTATAAAGTTTTCACTATTATTTGTTTTTACCAGATTTTTTTGTTTTCTTTTAACATAGAAATTTAAACTGCTTATACATCATGTTTTGAACTATTTTTATTTGCTAAACATTTTTAAATCAATTGTTTCTACTTTCAATTAATAAAACACGTTAGAATTCACTTTCTTCACAATTTATTTTGTATTGACTAGATGTACATTTCGAGCACTAAGTGCTCATTATCAATAGCTAGCTGTTTCTACTTTGATAAATTTTAGTGTTGTGTAGTTTTTCAGAGACATTTTCAATATCTGAAAATTGTTATTGGTAAAATTATGCTACTTTTTTAGAAGTTCGAAACTGTTTTTACTGTATTTAATTTAATTTTTTTAGCAAATCCTAAATGGTATTATTTATAGGATTTATTTTTTATTTTTAAGAGAATTAGAATAAAATGAAAGTATTTAATTGTTTTCGTTGGAATTTTAATTTTTTGGTAAAATTTGAGCTTCTTCTAAACAAATTATTTTTTTAGAATGTTTTTAATTATTTTCTATTGTAATCTTTTTAATTGTTTTATTTTGGTAATTTCTTAATGACAAATTTTGTTCATAATTCCTAACTATTGAGCAAATTTTAGACTGTGTTTTAAGATCTTTAATTTTTTCTTAGTGAAATACAATTGTTTTTTTATTTTAAGTTCAACCATCTTTTAGGCTAGCTTATTTGCAGTTTTTAATACCTTTTTAATTATATTTTTTGTGGTAAAACTATTTTCAAAAATGTTTGTTTTTTTTCAAAGAAAATCTTTAATGGCAAAAATTTAAACAAAATTTTTCTTAGGTAAGTTTAATTGTTTTTTTTTTTAATCCAATTGTCTTTAAGTAAATTTTAAAGTGTTTTTAGAACGTTTTCAGCTGTTTTGTAATAAATTCTCAATTGTGATTTTTGGTAAATTTTTTAATATAAATGTTTTTATTTTTGCAAATCTTCAAAGTTTTTTTTATAAAGTTTTTACTATTATTTGTTTTTAATAGATTTTTAATTGTATTTTAATGTAGAAATTTAAACTGCTTATACATCATTTTTTGAACTATTTTTATTTTTTTTTTCGTTAAACTTTTTGAAGTTAAGTGTTTCTTCTTTGATAAATTTTTGTGTTGTGTAGGTTTTTAAAGATATTTATAATATCGAAAATTAGTATTGGTAAAATTATGCTACTTTAAAAAAAAATTCTAATTCTTATATATTTTTTTATAGTACTCAAATAGTTAAAATAATAAAATTTATTAAAACTTTAAATTTTTTTGATTCATTTTCAATTGTCTTTTTTGTAATGTAAACTGCTTTTTATCATGTTTGGAACTATTTTCTTTGCATTTTTAATTTTTATGTCAAAAGATTTTCTTAATCAACTGTATTTTACGCAGTTTCTAAAAAAAACATATTTTAAAAAAGTTAATTGGATAGTTGCTTAAAACAATTGGTATTATTTCGATTAATTAATAAATTATTAGAGTGAAGATATAGCCGATAGTACAATTTTGATTGTAAGAATATAATAGGAAAAGAATTTAAATATGACTCATCGCTATATTACAGTGATGTTTTGAAATTTATATTTGTTAATTATCGATACATGTTTTGCTTGTATTAGTTATTAGTGTTTCTAAATGTTTTGTTAATTTTAGATTGAAACTTTCTATTAAGCTTTTAAAGAGAATAGTTTTATAGGTGATAAATAAAACACTTGGGTTTTACACAATTTAATATCGATGCACTGCGACAATTGTTTCGCCACACAGTGGCTTCGTCAGGCAGATAATGGGTTTAATGAAGTACAATTATTACTTAAATACTAAACTGTGTAGGAGGAGATGGGGTGTGTACAATTGTGAATATTTAACTAAAATAACGTTTTACTAATTTAAAAGTGGGGAATTATTGACATCTATTTGATCATTTAGTAACAGACCGCGTTTATTGAATTTATTAATTTCTAATTGTTCGAGATAGTTTAGTTTCTTACTTTTATCATAGGTATGCAAAATCTTAAAATTTTTATTCAAATTATGATTATTATCAATTAAGTGGTTGGCGTGTGTAGACGTTGTTTTCTTATAGTTTTATAATTTTCATATATATATATACAACATCTTTATTACAGACACTTACATTTGTTTAACATTAATACATCAATACATCAATATATACAACAATAAGAAGAGGTTAGTATGTACCTGTCGGGCTATCGACCTTAGGTCTTTCTGCCCCGTCATTACTGATAAAGAACAAAACTAGCAGGTTAACTAACTGTCGTGATGATACGAACAAATGATTTGATGAAGTGTGTATGCTGGATGCTGGTATTTAGGTAGGATGTTGGGATTACGAGGAGTACAGTATTTATTGAGAAGGTTGTAATTATAGGGTTTAGTGGAAAATTTTTGAGCAATGGCTAATATACGTTGGGAAATTGGGATAATTTGGGTTTCTTCATAGAGGAGTTCATTGGATGGATTGTAGAGTGGATTATTAGGATGTCGGAGTTTGGTTAGGGTACGAAGCGCGGATCTTTCTGCGACTAGGAGATGATGAAGAGTTGAGGGACGACATTGGGAGAATAGGATTGCACTATAATCAAGCAAGGGGCGGCAAATCGCTTTGTATATATTGACGGCTGTTGGTTTTGAAATACCTTGATTTTTATATGTTAGGGAACGGAAATGCCGTGCCCTTGCTTTTAGTTTTGATTTAATGGAGAGGACATGGGATTTAAATGATAATTTGGGGTCGAAAATTATACCAAGGTATTTGCAAGTGTGGGAGGGGGGAATTTCGGCAGCGCGGATTTTTATTTTAGGCGATGAAGGAGTGATTTTATGGAAAGGGATAAGAAGTTTGGATTTTGAAGGGTTGATTTCGATACGCCACTTGGAAAACCATGTTTGGAGGGAATTTAGTGATGATTGCAGGGATGAGAGTGCTGATTGCAGGGTAGGAGCATGTGATACTAAGGCAGTATCGTCGGCGAATAGTAGTGGGTATAAATTTGGATTAAAGAAATCAGGATCGGGGTTGAAAATGTCTGAGCAGTATAGGTTGTACAGGATGGGCGAAAGAGGGGAGCCTTGAGGGACACCTTGTTGGATTTCAAATAAATGGGAGAAAGACTGGCGGAATTTAACTTTACAGGAGCGGTTTGTTAGGAGTTCGTGGATTAAGATGATGAGGTGGCGGGGCATATTTAAAAGTGCACATTTGTAAAGCAAACCTCGATGCCAAACAGAGTCAAACGCTTTTTTGATATCTAAGAAGGCTACGGCGGACGATTGGCCTTCGAGGTGCTTTGTTTGAATGTTTGAAGTTAGGATAGTTAGAGGGAGAGTGGTTGATTTGTTAGGTAGGAATCCAAATTGGTATTTAGGGATTGAAGAAATTGTGCATTTAAGGATTTTTTGTTTTATCAGGGATTCAAAAAGCTTAGCTAGGACTGGGAGTAGTGTAATGGGACGATAGTTGGTAACATATGAGGGATCCATATCTGGTTTTGGGATACAAACAATTATTCCTATTTTCCATTCGGGAGGGATGTATTGGTTGGTGTAGCAAAAGTTAAGGATTTTTAGGATAATATCGTGGACAGTGTTAGGTAATTTTTTAATTATGGAACGCGGGATGTTATCGTAGCCGGGAGTTGAGTTTTTACCAGAGTTCAATATTGTAAAATAGTCCGTTTCGTCAAAATTATCGTCGGTTGGAGGGGTAATATGTTTTTTGTCGAACGTGTCGTACCAATTGTTTACTATGTCTTCAAAATTTCTGTCAAAATTATTGCTATTTAGTTTTTGAAACGTATTTTTAAAATGGTCTGCAAATGTCTTTGAGATTGTTAAATTGTCCGTCAGTATTGTATTGTCTCTAGGATCTCTAATATTGTTGGTAATTTCGGATTTTTTGTACTTAGTCAGTTTTTTAATCAGCGTCCAGTAAGTCTTTCCTTGTAAGTCATTTATTTCGTTGCAGGTATTTATCCATTTGTCTTTCTTATATTCAAAAATTAATTTATGTATGTCTTTATTTAATTTGTTGAATTTTTCTTTGAGTGATCTGTCATCGTTGAATTTAATGTCTCGATATAATTGTCGTTTGAATTTAATCAGTCTTAGAATGAATTTAGGAAGGGGATATCGATAAAACTGCTTTTTTAGGATGGGAGAGTGATGCATAATGGATTCGGATAAGGCAGAGTTAAACTCGGAGATAATGGATGGGGATATAGGAGTATTGTTGTTGAATTTATTTAATATGTCCTCGGTTACTTTGTCGATGTTGCAGTATTGAAAATTATATATGAACTCTGGAGGGGATGGGGTTGGTTGGATTTGGGTATTAAGGTCGAATTGGATTGACAGGTGGTCGGAGCATAAGTCGGGAATGAGAGTGATTGAATGAATTAAGTGGCGAATATTTGAGGTACAAAGGATCAAATCAGGGGTGGAGGATTGGTTCTCAGACATAATGAATGTTGGGGGGGTAGGGATTCGGACAAAATTTGAATTAGAGATGAATGAGGTAATGTGGCGGGATTTTACTTTATTAACATTAAAGTCTCCAATAATTATTACGTGGTCATATAATGAGGCTTTAATGAAAATAGAATCGTCTATTGAGGAATGAGGATGGATGTAGACAAGAAATACATGTAAAGTAAAATTGAGTAAAGGGAGGGTAAAATGAAGACATTCGTTAAGTGGGTTGTTAATACGAGGTGGATTTGCTTTACCGAAGGGAATAGATGGACAAAAGGAAGCAATAGAACCTCCTCGCTGATATGCATTTGTGGTTGTTGATTTTATCTGGATAGATTTCCAATTATTAAAATTGAAAATTTCCTTACTTTTTGTTTCAACAAGGAGGTTCACATGGATTGGGTTATTAGTTAGGTAATGGTTCACAAGGTGAGATTTATTATGGATGGAATTAATGTTGGTATACAAAAATCGTAGATTAGCCATTGCTAACAGTAACAGAAGCAGTGTGGACTCCAGATTTGGGGGAGACAGGAGGGATTATTTCTGGGAATTTTAAGTCAAACATAACTATAAACATACGGTTTCCGGAGAAGGATACATGAGTGTCGATTTGATATGAATCAATGAATCTGTTATGTAGTTTTTTAAGGAGTTCTTGTCTGTCGGTTGCTTGTGGAGAATTTATTTCTGTAACGTATGTGTCTAGTATGAAGTCATGAAGGGTGAATGACTTATGAACGCGGGAGTCTTTTTTAACTGACTTGTCCATGTCCGTCGATTTTTTGTTAGTGAGCTGTATTTTTACGTTAGGAATTCCCTCTATTGGTTTTGTTGGTCGTTTCTTGCATTTAGTGGACCACGCGCTGTGTCCTTCTTCGTGGCATGTTTTGCATTTTTCTAAGAGTGAAGTTGTGCATGCTGTGGTGAAGTGGGGCCCCATGCATTTAGTGCATCTAATTTCCTGTGTGCATTCGGTGGTTTTATGGGTAAATAGATTGCATTTATTACATGGAATCGGCAGCGGTTCTGGGGGATTGCTTTCCACTACAGGGTATAGTTTGCACATATATGCAAAGTTATTGCGTAATAAGTATGAGTACGCCTCGTGTGATGCAGTAATAATACGGATCATTCGTGTTTTAATGTTTGTTGCTTTAGAAATGATCCTTTTGCAAAAGCGATGAGAGATTCCCCTGGCATTTAATTCATCGCTTATCGTCGAATCGTCAATTTCTGTTTCTACACTTTTTATTATGCAGCTATATGAGAGTTGAGGTTCGGATTTTAGTTTCGGTGCGGTCGCGGAGACCTCGGCGTGTTTGGTGATAATATTTTTCATTTTAAGTGTGTTTAAATCATTTATGAGTTTTTGTTTTTCGCAGTTGGATTTAACTAAAAATCCCAATTTTGTTTTTATTATAAGGGCATGCTTGTCAAAATTGTGTTTTGCCCATATTTGCGCCATTTGAACGCGGCTTGTTTCTTGAGCAGTAATGAAATTAAATGTGTGTCTGTGCGTGTGTTGTGTGTTAGGGGTTGTAGGGGTTGATGTGATGGTTATTGTGTCGTCAGAGGTTCTTCGGGTAAGTGTTTTTGGGTTACGCTTAGCTTGTTGCGTTACCTCGCTCGCAGAAGTCGACATTTCGGTCTCCGATCGTCTCGGCCTGCCACGTGTCCGTTTTTTCGGTGTTTTGAATACATCCGCTGATTCGGGATCGGAGGTGTCTTCCATTATAGATTTGAAATTTATATGTTTACGATTAAGTTCACACAAATATATCACGATCTCAAATAATACGTCTTACTATCACGACGGCTAGTAAGCGAGTGTGGAATTTTCATATTTTATTAAATATAAATTGAAATCATCTTTAATATAATTTATGTAATATATTTTCAAAAATATCAATAAATTCGTTGAAGTTACTTTCAGGAGAATACATTTCTCATTACTGTTTGCATCTATTTTTAAAACATGTTTTATGCGTACTATTTCTGTAATAATCGGTTATATCTTAATAAAACTAACGTTTTTATTGTCGGCATTTTTCCCAACGAGAAATGAGTTGTACTACCCCCTCGTCATAAATGTCAATATGAATTACATATAGTTACTTGTAAATCTATTTCTATTGAATAATAAAGCGTTTCACAAACAAAATCTATTTACCGATGCATGTAATTAAATGTACCCAATGCAATTCATTATCTTATCTGTGTGTGAGTACTTACGTCAATGTACAATATGCTATAAACTATCAAACAGTTTTATTATATGTAATATCAAAATTTGAAATCGGCCAGGACCATATTACCTATCACAAAAAATGCCGCAAAATAGCGGGAAACTGGAAAATATTAATAAGGCTATATTTAATTACTTAAATCATTAAATGCCTAAAAGTTAAACGTTCATTTGACAACCGCATTAAGTTTTAAAAATAATACCTAGAGGGTTATAAATACATACTACAATAATATAAACGGAGTCCATTCCTTACCTTGCTTCGGGTTTCTAGTCTTCTCAAATCAAAGGAACCCCTATAAATTTCAATGACAGGTACACGTGTGGTAAATTAAAAATGGTGTAACCGTCATAATAATTATGCGTCCACCACGAAGAAACTATAGAATCTTTTTATTATTTTTGTAATTATTTTCTATAAAATGTTCATGCATCTGCTATTATTTTTAATAACATTAAAATCATTTCATGCTTCTTAAAAAATTATAATATTTATTAATATTTTGTTTAGAAAGGACACAGCGGTGTAATTTATGTTGATTATACTCTTCACGAAACCCAGAAACAAACATTGAAAAGTTTTCCAGTTTTTCACCATCGATAATAATAATCTTTTATTTGAAAAACTTTGAGACACCCACTTCTGGTCCATTATCAAATTTATCGAAAGTTCTATCAATAAATAATAAAATTTTAAGATTCAAAACTAAGTTGAAAACATCCACCGGTTCTTAATATATATAGGGTTCTTTTAGATACTCTTTATGGAGATCTCGAAAACTATAAGAGATAGAAAATGGGAAAAGAAATGTCGTTTTATGAGACGAATAAAACTGCACTTCAAAGGTGTTCAAAAAAGTCAAGGGTAATATATTTCGATTATTATGACAAATATAAAAAATGGTGATGTGGCCATCATAGTACTGTTTCTCTGAAATTATGAGTTTTACGCAAAAAGGTTAATCATAACAATTTGCTCAATTTTGGATTCTTTACAATTACTTGTTATATAAAATTTATGTAACTCCTACAGTTTATTGGCAATAGGCAAAAAATGTCAAATTTTTAAAGTTTTTAATTTTTTCTCGCAAAGAACATTAAAAAAAATATTTTTCAGTTTCTCAGTCTTTTAACTTTTGTTTGAATAGTTTTGTAATGTTTTTCAAATTAAGATAAATATCGACAAAAAAACAAAAATCGCTTCAAGTAAACACCCACTTCCGGTTTCACCAAAAGCTTCTCAGTTCCAGTTTTTAACGATAAAATCTTAAGCTTAAAATTTCATCTTAATAGGATCTTTCGTTTTTGAAATACATAAATTTTTCTATTTCAGAAATTTTTTTTGAAATTTACAAATGATTTCTTCTAGGAGTTTTAATAATATGCAATTTTTTTTCTGACTAAAAGTATTTCTCTTCAGTGCAAAGTTTTCTTCAAGGGTTCTAAAATTTTTCAAAAAATTGCTTTCAGATTTATAAAATCTATATATATATATATATATATATATATATATGGTACAATAATCTTTATTTGGAAAATACAAAATACATAATAACAATAAATATGAACACAATACAAATAGTTGGTGTTAGTCCGTCTAGGCTATAGACCTGAGGTCTTTCAGCCCTTATAAAATCTATTAATTCAAGAAATTGGCATTTTCCAGCAAATATTTAAAAATGTTCCAATTTTTCTTGCTTTCTATTAGGGAAAATTTTTAGATACTTTCTTCTTTATGAATCGCTCTTCAAATTTAAGAAAATTTCTGTTGAGTTGACTAGTAATTCGCTTTTACATCTCTTTTCATTAAATACTGTTTTATATTTCAGAGATTCTCTAATAAATGTCTCTTCCAAGTTGAGATTTTTTTAATTTCTAAATTTTTCTGCAATTTTTTTTTCTACCAATTTAAAAGTTTTTGCAATTTTCCAGAATTTCCGAGAAAAATTGCCACAATTACAGCATTTTTTCGTCTAAAAATTTGTTCGGTAGTTCAAATATATTTCAATTATTATTATTTCAATTTATTTATTTGGAATTCCTAAATTTCAAAATAAGTTAACCTTTCAGGTTGCGATTTTTCTTCACAGTTTTTAAAATTTTGCTTTCACAATTTTCTACTAAATCAAGAGTTTTGATTTTTCCAAAAAAATCTCAAAAATTTAGACAATTTATTGCATTTAATAGGTTTTTTTATTCTTATAGAATTTTTTCTTCTAATTTCCAAAAATTTAATTAATTTTCAGTAATTTCTTACGAAATTTTTCAATAAATTTCTCTTCCAGGTTGCGAAATTTTAGCAGTTCAGATTTTTGCAATTTTCTATATATTCAAAAGCTTTATAATTTTTTGTCAATTCATTAAACTATAATAAACACAATAATATCTTAACTTTATAAACTCGATTAAAACACTTAGAACCTTTCTTCAATATTTTATTTTTATCCAGATGCACATTTCGGACACAAAGTGTCCATTATCAATGGTTTGATACAAAACCATTGATAATGGACACTTTGTGTCCGAAGTGTGCATCTGGATAAAAATAAAATATTGAAGAAAGGTTCTAAGTGCTTTAATCAAAGTTATTATTATCTTCAAGTAACTCAATCAACCAAATTTATAAACTCGATTATTACTTATTCTATCGTACTCTTCACCTACCTCAACAAACAATGCAACAATGACCTCTCGTAATCCTGACCCGCCCGAACAAATTATACATTGAGGTAGGTCAAGAGTACGCTGGAGTTTAAGCGGGAAAATAGGCGCTATAGGTTAACGCATAGTTTATTGTCGTAGGTCAGGAGTACGTTCGGTTAAATAAAAAAAAATAATTGAAAATTATTTGAAAATTTCTGAAAACATATTTTAATATTCAAAAGTTAGAATTTTAGATTTTTACTTGATTTAAATAAATTTAATTGTAGGAATCCATTGGTGCAAGATTTTTTAATTTAAATATTATTGCGAAAATTATAATTGAAAAACTGAAAAATAATTGAAATTTTATTGTATGAATCTATTGGTGCAAGAGTTTTGTCAAAATTTGCCCAAAAAAAGATTTCAACTGTTATTCCTTAGCAAATTATATTTATGGTATTATTTTTTTCTTAAATTTCTTTTGTTGTTTTAAACATTAGACTAATCTGTATTTTTAGAAAGTTTGCAACTCTTTGAAATAAAATTCCATTGGTTTTATTTTATTTCAACTGTTTTTAACTGTCATTTGAAATCGGCTGATTTTCAGTTGTTTTTTTTGTTCGTGGTAAAATTAAAAAGTTTTATTAAGGAGAGAATGATTTTAATATTATATTATTAGCATTTTTTCTACTCTAATATTAGCTTTTTGGATCAATTTTTTCTCATTTGAGAAATATTCTTTGTAATTAGGCGTATTTAGACTGATTTCATAAAGTAATTTTAAAAATGTTTCAGCTATATTCCAATTGTTTTCTTAATCTGGAAATTTAATCTTTGGTTTATTCAATTGTTTTCTTTTCTAAAATTCAACTGATTTTAACTGCAACTTTTAGAAAAAAAAATTGTTTAACTTATTTAAAAATAAATTTTGTTTTTCAACCATTTTTAATTTTTTAATTTAAACTTTAGTAAATTTCATTTTTCACCCACTTTATTTTTTTAATTATAATCACTGTTGTCATTTTAGTTTTCCTAAAAACTAAAGCTATTGTTTTTTTTTAAATTGTGTACCAGTGTTTTAAATTAAAGTTTAAATGTATATGTAGGGTGGGTGGGTGGCCACTATCACACCCTTCAATTTTAAAAACATAAGCAACAATTTTTCAGAAGGAAAAAATTTTAAACGTTTTAAGTCGTTTTAGAAATAAAAGTACACTCATTATAATTTTGGGAGTGTTTTAAGGTTTCCAGGGTGGGATAGAGGCCACCCACCCGCCCTAAAAACAAAGGTTCTTTCAAAAGTGTTCATATATTAGTAAGATAGGTAGGTTTTTAGCAAATATTAATTATTATAACATATTTTAAGATTTCCTAAAAATAAAATAATCTAAGGATTAATCTAATCATAAATAGTTTACTATTATTATTATATTAAGTGATAATGGATTTTCAAAAAATAAGTGCCTCGACAATCAACGAGATGGAAGTATTAAATTTTCTTGGAAAATTGAATAAAATAACGTTTGTGTGATTAAATGTGAATTCTGTAAAATCTGTTTATAACTGAAGGGTACGAAATGGAACACCCACCTACTTTATATATTTTTTTGAAATTATAATCACTGTTGTTATTTGGTTTTCCCCCAAAAGCTATAGCGATTTTGCTGTTGTTATTTTTAAATTATAAATCAGTATTTTAGTTTAAAGTAAGATTAATATGTAGGGTGGGTGGGTGTCAACTATCCCACCCTCCAATTTTAAACAAATAACCAATATTTTTTCAAGAGAATAAAAATTCAAGCAAAATTAAATTATAAAATAAATTGATTTAATGTGGGAATGCCACTATCCCACCCTTTTAAACACACAAACAATAAATTTTTGGAAAAATAAATTTCAAACAAAGCTTATTTAAACAATAAATTTGTTTTAAAATGAAGGTACTTTCATTATAATTCTTGGGATTTCTTAATGATCTGTTAAGTTTTTAATTCTCTACAATTATTTGTTATATAAATTTCATGTAACTCCAATAGTTTATTAGCAATTGGCAAAAAAATTTAAAAAAATTATTTTTTTTTTCTCAAAAGTTAATAATTTTATGAAAAATATGTTCTAATAAAACTTGTTCAGTTTCTCATTCCTTTTAACTTTTGTTTAAAAAGTTTTGTAATATTTTTCATATTTTAAAAAATATCAGAAAAAACAAAAAAAGGCCTCGAGTAAACATTCACTTTCGGTTTTTGAATGTTCACCAAAAGCTTTTCAGGTTCAGTTTTCAACGATAAAACCTTAAGTTTAAAGTGTCATTTCAATTCGATCATTGGTTTTTGAGATACAGCGCCCACAGACATTTTCACACACGAAAACAATACTTCCCCTATATATACTATATAGGGAAAGTAAAAACTGTAAGGGTCAAATTTATAGATAATTTTACGCATATTAAAATAAAATATATTTAAAACATTTTTAACGTTATTATTTTCCGAGATATGAAAACCATAGTTGGCTATGTGCTCATTCGATAGATTCCGTTTTTCTCTTTAATTCAATATCACATATGACTTATATTAGCTCTTGAATTTTGGAAGCGTTTTCTTTGTGGTACATTTTCGATTTTTAAATAACACATAAAGAAAACACTTAACTTATTTATACCACTTATATATATTTTTTTTATTTCTCGTGGCTAGTTTCAATTACGAGGTAATCATTATAAAACAGTACCAAACTTATATTAGCTTTTAAGAAGTTAAACTAACAACAGAAATTAAAAAAAAAACTATTAAGAAGAAATAATTTATTATTCTTAAGTATACATGTATTGTGTTGTATTACTTGATCTTGCATTTTTAAACATTATATAATTGCAATAAAAATTAAATATTAATTATCTTACAAATTATTATTTAATTACAAACTTTTTTATATTAAAGATAACTTTTTTGAACGAATAGAAAAACCTTTTTCATTTATTAATTTATTCTAAAGAGGATATACATTAAACTTAACAAATAAAGTCATTTATTATTGTTTTGATTGTGTGGTTAGGTATAGTATACTAGGCATTTACATCAAAAATATATGCAAATTATTTTCTCAATAAATTTTGTTGTCCAGAAATTTGCACAATTTGTTAAATAAATTATCTTAAACAGTAACATATATAATGTAAATATTTTAAAACATGTCAATTTTTTTTATAAGTTCATAAAAATGTCAATAACCAAGTTGCATTAAAATGCAGCAGACATAAAATCTTTTGAAAGATAATTTTCTTTTTATTTGGATAATCACTATGTCTATGTTCAATATAATTCATGTCCAACAAATTTAGCTCTTTCTTTCTTACCAGAAAGAGGCAAAATGGAATAGTAAAATATATTCTAGCTATATTAATGGGATCTAATTAAACGAAATGAACATTCAGTAAAAAGTGATACAGATATTAGTGCAGATAAATTTAATGATTATTTTGTGACAGACTGCATTTATTATTAGTAAAATTAAATTCACCACAAATTAGTGAAAATAACAGTAACGAACTGGTAAACAGCAATGCATCATATTTCGATATATTACAAATTTAAATAGAATGAACAGTAAAAATATATACAATTTAATAAGTAATTGTGCAGGCTTTCACTTCGTGATACATTTTGATAATTCAAAATAAATAAAACAACTAATTTTGTTGGTATCAGTTTTTTACTATACAATTTATCTTCCAAATTAATTAAGACCATAAAAGACCTTATTCCTCTAACAAAACTCATTAAAATCTGTATTAAAAAGAATAGTTTTCCTGAATGTTTCAAGTAGTCTCATGTTGTGTCAGTTCACAAGTCAGGAAAAAATCCGATAAAACAAATTATAGACCCATATCTCTTGTACTGATCTTTACAAAAATTTTGAATCAGTAATTAAAAATAAAATCATTTTGAGAAATCCTTTTACTTGCTCACAATATGGTTTCAGACAGGAAAAATAGACGGTATCAGCTATAATAGTTCTAATTGATTCAATTATGGACTCATTTGAGAATAAGAAATATAAATGCTTCGTTTTTTGTGACCTCAGTAAGGTATTTGACTGCATCTCACATGATATATTACTCCTAAAATTACAAAATAATAACTGCAGTGAAACTAGTATAAAGTTTGTGTCATCATATCTCTGCGATAGACTAGAACTCGTGGATATCAATAGCTTCAAATCTAAAACAAAATATGTGACAGTAGGTATTCCTCAGAGGTCTATTCTTGGGCCCTACTCATGTAACGATTTCGAGAAAAGTGTGGAGGGTGTTATTACTATGTTTCCTGATGATACCACTCTATCGGCGATGGATGATGACCTGAATAATCTGAAAATAATACCTTGTGAGATGCAGTCACAAGCCAAACAATTATTTAAAACCATGAATGAAAACAAACCTCATACCATATTTTTCAGTATGAAAAATGTGGATAGTGTAAATAACCCCGAATATATAAATTTCTCGTGATACATTTGGACCCTACATTACAATGGAATTATCACGTCGATGTCGCAACGAAAAGATTTTCATGGATTGTTTTTTTGGAACGACAACTGAAATACGATTTGCCTGTTGAAGCATTACTCAGTGCTTATGGTATTACGCACTTTTCCACTCAATTACGTTTTATGCCATCCTTGCATGGAGCCACAGTCTTGCCTCAAACAGGGCATTTTCTTTGCAAAGAAAAGCTATGCGCATTATTGCTGGTTTGAAGTATATGGACGATTTTAAGTGTATCTAGATATGGAATCATTAACTAGTCCTGGTGAATATATACTGCAAAGTCTGATTCTCACGAAATAAAAAGGCTATTTTAACAAATCATCATAGTCTTAATAAATCCAGGACGGGTACAAGACATTTAGGAATACAATTTTTTAATAAGCTCCCAAGAAGTATTCAAATTCTGCCGCTTAATAAATTTAAAAAAAAAACGCCTAAAACTTTTCTGGTAAAAAATCATGTTACTATTCAAAAAAATCTAAATGATGTTGACATTGGCAGAATGATATAATATACATTATATTTATATCTTCTTCTTAATTCTTAAGTAGTGACATTATTTTAATATGTTACTGTATGAATTATTCTGACGTATGTAAGACTAGTTTGTCAAACTATCAATAAAATACTTACTTACTTATATTTAAATGTACTAGAAATTACTTGTAACGAACAGACATTGACGTCGAAATTTAAAATCATGATTGAGCAAAAATCATATACGTAAATGTAAAGCAGTCATTGTCATGTTAACACGTCTGATCTTAATCTTGTAATCATTATACTTCTCATTTTAGCACATATTTTAATTAAACAAAATGGTTCATTTGCAGAAGAAAATTACAGAAAAAAATAAATTTCTTAGAATACGTAAACGTTGCATTTTTGTAACTGCCTTAGACAAAGGAGTAAAAGATGTCTAGATAGTGATATTATTGTTAACACTACTGCACTTCAAAATGAACCAAAATTAATATTTCATACAAAGCAGAAAATATACAAGCCATCAAAAGAAATTTGGAAAAACATAACAGCCAGACGAAATTCATCTAGAGATAATATATTATTAAAATAAGGCAAATATATGTACTGGTAAATCTTTAAAAAAAATACAATCACCAGAAAAGTACTTACGATCTCAATTTATCTCAATTTCAAGAGAATCAATGTCTAAAATTACGAGGTGTGAAGAATAAGATTCCTTATGGGTAAAGCAATGATTTTTTTTTAATCCTTTAGTAACAAATATATTCTTAATGCAAAAATATAATGAGTAAAACTCAGTGCGGTTTTTGTAATGGGCTGAAAAATTCGCGAAGCATAATTTGCACTACAAGTTCTTTCAGAAAATGTCTAGTCCACATTAATGTAATGGAATTTTTAAATCAATTCTGGCACAAATAAAGCAATCATCACCATAAACTTCACATATCTTTTTGTGATCTGGAGCAGCTTTATTTCCTTTACGGAAATAAAAAGGTGAAATATGCCGTTGAATGTTCGAGACTTCCCTCCATATTAAAAATGTCTGACAACTAACAGCAACAAAATAATCACGTATCACCTTCTTCTAAAGAAACGTGAATGTAATTGATATCGAATGATATAGAGCAAAATTCATCACTAACATAAAATAAATAAAAATAAAGCAAGGTTACATATGAGTGTTTACCGAAATTACTTAGTTGCCAACCCAATGGAATCCGTATTGAAAGCAAAATACCATGCTAACAATAATAAACAGATACATTATCACCTCATCTTCCACATCATGCTTAACTTGTAGTCAGAGATAATATGTAAATGACTATAAGAAACAATTAAAATAATTAGGATAAAAGGAAATTATCTGACTACATAGTAATAATAGAAAAAAAGAACTAGATTAAAAAACACTATCGTTTTGAGTTTAGCTTTAATTGGTAGATACTGCTACAATTGTTTCAGCACACAGCTAAACTCAAAATGATCGTGTTTTTTTTTCATAATAAGTTCATAATAATAACAGCCTTATCAATCCAATAAGGAAAAAAAAAGAGTTATTTTACAGAAGCTTTTGATGATTCAGAAAGCTGATTAATTATAGCAAAAACTTTATATTCAGTAAAATAATCGCATGAAGTAAATAAGAATGGAGGAGTAGATGTCATTTTAGATATGAAGACCAGGTGATTTTTGTACATACGTGCGAAAGAAAAATCAAACCAGCCAGGAACATAGTTTCAAAATGTTTTATTAGATTTACAATTTGTTAATGTTTTCTAATATTGCAAGTGCTTTACTACACTGTCGCTTCCTAGACTTTTAGTTCTGGATGCACAGAACTGTTTTCTAAGGCAACTGGAATCTAAACTAAAAATTTGAAAAAGCTACAGTGTGGTAAAACATGTTTCGTCTTCTATTGCATTTGTACATAGGTGTTATTGTAAATGTGAAGTAAATTTCAGCGGAAGAAATAAATCGAAAGCAGAATTTAAGAATTCCGAAACACTGAAATAACAACAACACGTCTCCTCCAAATGTAATATTTTAGCACAGTAAAACTCTATCGTATGGAGACATTCCTCCTAATGTAATTATTTTACACAGTAAAACTATATCGTATGAAGAACTTGGATAAGTTAAAGGAATCCCAAAAATTTAAGCATGTCAGAAATAGCATGCTTAGTTAATTGTGGTTCAAACATGTTCAGAACCCATTCGGAATAGAAAACTATTAAAAGAAGGATTTTAGATTTGCTAGCAAAACTTTATAATAAGGTTAAAAATAATAAACTATGTTAGAGAAATAGCTGAGTTCTGAGTTTACGACATTCTCAAAGTTGTGAAAAGTCCTGTGATTAAACAGTGAATTAAAAATAAGTTTTCTTAAAATCATTATGCATTAAATAATAATGAGATTGGGCTTTTATAATGGACGAATAAACTCTGGAAACACAGTCAGTACCTTTGTAAAACAAGGTCTAGGCCATAAAAGAATTTTTTTTAATGCGTTTTAGAATACAAAATACAGTAAATCACGAAGATTTCACAGAAGTTAAAGATGATTAAAATGGGTGAGAAAAGCCTTCGAAACTTTTTTAAAATAACATACGAATATTAAAGTAGTGAACAGAAAAACTAATAAAATATTGAACTAGGAATTTTATAAACTTATATCTTCTTTGTAGTGTTATTTAACTTATACTCAGATAATGAATAAAGAAATTAAATTGATGAATTACGATTCGTCAGCGTCACGATAAAAATTTTAAAAGAATAGTTTTTGTATAGAAGTAGCTGGCCATAATCCAAAAAAGTGATTCTTTAGAACTAACAATTTAAAAAAGTGGAAAAAATGACAAACAGTAAACACATTAAGTAGGAAGACTAAGTGATCATTATGAAAATAGGTTCCATGTAATAGAAATGGCATGCAAGCCAGGAATATAATTTCAAACTGTAAAACTCATCTATGCAACCGGAACCTAAATTTAACAAGGAGTTTTTGTGCAATTAAGTACTAGTTTTACATGGCAAGGAAACATAAACTTTTTAAATAAAAGACATGCAAATCATTTATGTCATAGGATGCTTAGGATACATAAAGGTCTGGAAAGTAATCGGGATTATAAACTACCTTGCAAAATCAAAAAATTAAAAACCGAGTACCTTCACAAAGTCATGATAAATATAAACTGTTAATAACAGAAGGACGCTTAGAAATAAATTGTTATATTGGTAAGAATTCACTACATTCACTTGAATAAGCTTTTAGGAAAGATGAAGATGATAAGTCATACCATCTCCAATGAGGAATATGTACCAATAGAACAAAATGTTTGTCGTCTCATAATAAACAACGGTATTATTTTTAACATATATTAATGAAGATAATTGTTTGGTAGTCCATTATCAAAAAGACAAAATATTTCAGCTTCGAAAGCATCTTGTTTTTCTTCAGAATGTAAGCTTTACACGCATACCAACAGGTACGTTCAAATAGTTTACATATTGTTTATGTCATTTAAGGCAGACTTAATGTAGGTCATGTCATAGTGTAAGTTTTAATATCTTCCAATAAGTCAGCAGTTTAAGATTGGGGTCTTCCTCATCCATTTTTAATTTATGTCTACTTCAAGAATGAACCCAGCAATTATATAATTTAATTCAAGGATTAGTTTTGAGATATTACAATAAATCAGCAATTAAAGAACGTGATTCTGCTTATCTACTTCAGGAATGAATAGTTATTAGTGTCGTTGAACTTGTTTCTTCTATGAATATCTTCTATTATCCAATTTGGCTGTTCTGTAAAAGACGATGTTAAGGTTTAGTTTTGAGATATTACAATAAGTCAGCAGTTAAGCAATATCTCTGCTTTAAACATTATTTATTTCTAGAATAAATACAGAAATTAATGTCGGTGGAATTGTTTCCTCTATGAATATCTCCAATTATCCAATTTGTCTCTTCTAAAAAATCATGAAAAACATGTTTTATAGTAGTAATCTTCTTCCTAATGTATCTCTTCCACATGAATAATAATTACCAAAGCCTATATTACACATAATGATTTTAAATATTGGTACATCCATAAACCTAAAGCTTTTACCATTTAAACTTCCAATAAAATCAATGTTAATTTAAATAAATCGCAAACTAGAAAAAAATTTAAACAGTCAAACAAATTAAATTATATAAATTCACGGAGTATATATCTAATAAAGTGTAATACAAAATAATTATTGTTAAAACTATTCAATTATCTAATTCTATGTTTCTTTCTAAAAAAAAAGCTAAAGACAATATATTATTATTTAAATATAATAATAATATAAGTTTTGAATTAAAATTACTAGCATAGCCTATAGTAAATTAATGAAATAATATTTGAGCATAAATTCCGCAGTCATTTCTCTTGATAATTAAATCATGTACAAACAAGATTTATATCAGGACCAACATTATAACCATTCAATATTCGATATTCATTATTTTCGTACATCGCATATCGTAACATCCAGATACCCACGCAAAATCATTCTTATCATGAGATAATTAAACACGGCACACTCATTTAATTCATTTTCACGGTCCAGCTATATATTTAATTGAAAAGGGATCCACAAAGGGTATCAGTGTTCTGATTGATGAACGGAATTACGACGTCCGTTACAAATAATTTACTTTCAATTACTTAGCCCCTTAGTTCCAT
Organism: Ontholestes murinus; assembly: GCA_963969525.1. Lineage (NCBI taxonomy): Eukaryota > Metazoa > Arthropoda > Insecta > Coleoptera > Staphylinidae > Ontholestes > Ontholestes murinus. The sequence continues at coordinate 69,808,052 of OZ018388.1, forward strand.
TCCGGTAATAAAAACGTTCCTTGTATATAAACCAGTGACATGTTTTACGACCAAGCCGAACAAGTTTACAATTTCGCATTGCAGATATAAATAGAAAATCCAAACGGGGGATGGTGTTGCTGTGTTTTGCGATTAAGGGTGCAAAACGTCGATGGTGCCCCCCCGCGAAACGATTTCACCGGCTTGCGTGTGTGCAATTAGTCATTAGTCCAAAAAGTGGTGTGCTTACCGCAAAGATGCAGCGAGGATAGTTCCGGTTTAACACTATCAGTCCGTTTTTTTCGACCACTGTCCGGGCACATCAAATCATTTTCGGCGTTCACAGTCTCTCCGTTTTATATATATTTTTTTTTTTCGCCTTCAAAAATCCGTACGTGGCTTTATAGTCTTATTTTGGCACAGTCACTAACACCAACGTACACACAGTGAGAAGTTGACGTCGTTCTATTTCTCACTCACGAGCTTTCGGAGCTTTCTGTGTAGTACACGCGGTCGCAGGATCGATAACGACGTCGCAGTGACGTCACAGCGGTGCTCGCGGTGCACGCCAGCTTCCACTGAAAGCTCAAAAGGTGGCCAGCCTGTGCGGTTTTTTTTTTCTCTCTCATGTTGAACGTCAACGTTTTCTAAATCAGGTACAGTGGCAACATTATCTAATGCATGATTAGAAATATAGTATAGATCGTTCTCAAAATACAAAACCTCTTCAAATTTAACACTAATTCAATTCATACTACAATTAATTAACTTATCAAATTATTTTAATTTAGTTTTTATTACACAAAATAATATATTCATCTTAACCTTAGACTTTATAATATTTGCAATTTCATTAAATAAGTTCATAGATGATGTACAACATTAATTTAACCCTAATTAAAGAATATACATAACCAAACCTATATATAAATAATGTATACATGCTTATCGTGTTACAGATTAATACAATAAAATAATAAGAAATTAACTTCAAATGAAAATTATTTTTTAATACTTATAATTTCTTCAAAATTACTATTTGCTTACGATGAATTAAATTCTCACTTAACCCATGGTGAAATATTTTCATGTTAAATTAAACTTAGCTATTTGCTTTCTTTTTTTCTTAAAACATTCTAACTTCCTTTAATGCCTGTTATATGTTATAATTATTGATTTTGTAATTTGAAGTTGGTGACCTTTACTATGTGACATTTTGATATTTTTTTCTAACGAATAAGTAATGACACAATTGTTTATGTTTTATATCATTGCTTGTTACTGATTATTAAAATCACAATCAGGTATAATTTCCATATTCACGTGCGATAATCGCTTAAATTCAATAGTCTAATAATTAAACCATTAGGCTGAGTTTGATTGAAAGCACAGTCACTAATACCAACATTCGCACAGTGAGAATTCCACGCTGTTATATTTCTTACGAGCTTTCAGAGCTTAAATTTAACCATCTAATCTCTCTAATTAAATCATAAAGTTTGTTTTGACTGAAAGGTTTCAGTTCGAAATGAATTCCTAAAACAATTTCTTTATTAAAATCAAACAACACATATTTATTTATATTGTTGAACACTGCAGCATGTTTCACCATACAGTTACTTTACCAGTAAGGTGAATACTGTTTGATGACAGCTGAAATACAACTACACATGTTAGCATACATCCAACTGATACTCAATTCGCCAGCGCTCCACACGGTGCACACGCATACTACTTTTCGACCATTCCTCGTATATTTATGTCAGATTATTAAATAAGTGAACTTGAAAGAAGTTAACTTCTCAATATTCCATAGACATAGTATTTCAATACAGATTTTAAATAAAATTGCTTGTGTGTGTAAATCTGAGACACTCAAATAATTTTTAAATACAATTCCAAATTATTTGAACCATTAATAAAGACATGAACACAAATTAGGTAGAATCTGTCACTTAAAATTAAGGGCTGTCCTAAAAATGCTAAAAGAATACCCAATTTTGTATAAATATTGTGCCTTGGCAAATTTTAATTGTTTTTATTTTGAAACAATTCCAACGGTTTCAACTGTTTTCCCAAACTTTTCAACAGATTTTTCTTAAATTTTAGGGAGCTAATTAGGTGCCAATTAGAAGACTGGGAACGGTCTTTTTTTGTTTTATTTTTATTGGAGGAGAGGAAATCCTGCATGGACACCTTTATAGTAGGGTAATATCGGACTCCTACCTACCTTCGCTATTGCTGTTGTCTAGGACCAAGAGGTCTTTTCTTCCTGGTCTTAGTCGAAATGAACGCTATCCGTGAAAGGAGGAGCAAGTTTTTGGAAGCTAATTGGGTACCAATAAAATGCGTTTGATTCGTTTATTCCGGAAGGGAGATTGCCATCAACTTTGCTGTAGAAGTCTACAGAAAACTCTTTGATGTACTCAAAAACACTCGGGGTCTTCAGAAACCCCATATAGTAGCAGCATATGTGAGAAGAGGCCTTAGCATCATAGTACAAAGCTTTACTCTGCTTTTCACATATAAAGTTGATCTCATGTTGATGATGGGCCACAGTTTGCAGATCGAAGCTCTGACCTTTTGGATTTGGTAATCGAGTGTCTTTGGCCAGGAGAGGTGCTAGTCGAAAATAATACCGCGATATTTTATCTCGTCTTTTATCGGGCGGTATCGATCAGCGTTAACCTCTAGTCGCCATTTTTCCGCCAATATCTCGTAAGTGTCAAAAGCAGCTTAGAGAGAGTTCTTTTAAAATGAACTTTGTGTACAAAGTAAGGCTGTGTCGTCTGCATATCAGGTGGCCATTACCGAAGCCAGATTCAGAATGTCGCTTGTGTAGGTATTGTAACGTGTCGGGGATAAAGCAGAGCCCCGTGGAACACCTGCACAGATTTTACACTTGCTTGATAGCGTATTGTTAATTTTGCAACAAAACTTTCTGTTTTAAAGAAAGCCGTGCAGGTCGTCGGGTAAATTGAATTAGATCATTTTAAGACTGAGATCATCATGCCAAATCCTATCGAACGCTTTTGATATATCGATAAAAACTGCGGAGGCGCCCGTTTTTTCGAAAAGCAATCGGCGATTATTCAGTCACCTTCGAAAGCTGATGGATAGTAAACAGGCCGACCCAAAAATCGACCTGAGAGTCCAGGATAATTTTTTTGGTATTCGGTGAAGACTGAAATGCGACTCCGTAGAACTTTCTCCACTAGCTTGCTTACCCCTTTGACCTACTTTTTCTCGTCCGATTGCGTGCATCAGTCGCGCACCAAGTACACAGATGCACTTTCTAGATGCGGTTGGCCAAAATTTTTAGACACGAGTCACACTGGTTGTAGGTGAATGGGTTAAGAAGCTTAGCAAGCAATAAGGCGGTAGCTCGATGGGAGTAGTGGGGATTTTCCCTCTTGAGGATACTTACCATGGAGACGCATTGCGGTGTTAGTTATGTTAAGTAGCACGCGTCTACCTGTGCGAGCGAGGTTTTTAACTATCGCGGTGGAAATACCGCCGATTCCAGGAGCTTTGCGGATTTTTATCTGATTTATTAGCTCGTTTAGCTCTTCAGAGGTGACCGGTTGAATGGTCCACCTGTGGTTCTTGCAATTATTAATGTAGGTCGCGACGGTATCGCTGACTTCGGTACTGGGAAACGTTTTTTTTTTTTTATGAAAGAAGAGGAAATCCTGCATGGGCGCCCTTTAGTAGGGGACTACCGACTAAATCCTCTTCTCCGCGACCTAGTCGGATCTCAAGGAGTGGAACGCTATGAATTGGGGGATCCGGTCTTCCTATGTGGTGCTCTCCTCGAAATGAGCAGCGACACCGGTCGGATTACGGTGGCTCAAGGTTTGGGGGAGCTAATTGGGAATCAATTAGAATCATGCGTGGCCTTCGATGTTTGGCGGGTGCAGTGACATCGTCTTAGTGTCACGATGTAGTTGTGAATTCCGCATGTAGGGCGGAGCATTCAGTAAGCGTCTTAGGGCTGAGTTTTGCAAACGCTGGAGTATGTCGATTTTGGAGGGGCTGCAGTAGCCCCAAATCGTAGCGACGTAGGTAAGCTGTGATCTTATCATCATAGTGTACAGTCTAAGTCTGTTTTTGACAGACAAAGTTGATCGCATATTGATGAGAGGCCACAGCTTACCCAACGAAGCTTTGGCCTTTTGGACTTGATATGCGACCGTCTTTGACCAGGTGAGGTGCTGGTCGAAGATTATTCCGAGATATTTGATCTCGTACTTTATCGGAATTAGTTCCCCACTGAATGAGAATTGGGGGGGATTAACGAACTTTCGTTTTCTGAGGTGCGGTCTGCTTAAATGTACGGATACACTCTTATCGGCATTGGACCTTAAACCTTTAAGCCCTGGATTTTTAAATTTGAAAAAAAATATTTTCTTAAGACCATAAATACCAAATTTTCAACTCATTTGCTTAATTAGTATAGGAATTAATTAGTGGTTGCATTTTAGCTTTCGGACCTGCTTAAAGCTAAAATATGCTAAAAATGAAAACTTATATTTATTCTAATAAACTTGGTTTCGTACATAAACACAAACATAATTTATTTAATATGAAATTTTTTGAAACAATTCCTAAATTTGGACAAGCAGAGGGGCACTTTGCAAATAGATTGTTGAGGTTATCGGCATCCATCTCGCACGACTTTATAAAACACTTATTTACACACAACACAAGTCAAGTAATGACGTAAATTGTGCATGTATTTTATTTAGGAGGCTTTGTTAAAGTAACATCTAGTGATAAACAGCAAAAATATTGATTGTCATAAAGTAAGGACATTTAAATGTTGCGGTGGCAATTGCCAGGGCCGAAAGGGTTAAGATGAGCATTGGGACCTCCTCTACTGAGTAGAGCTGGGTCGTCTGCGTATTGGGCGATCATTGCCGGAACCATGTTCGGTATGTCGCTGGTGTAGATGTTATACAGTGTTGAGGACAGGAAAGAGCCCTGTGGAACACCTGCACAAATCTTACGCTCGGTAGATAACGTGTTGTTTATCTTGCAACGGAACTTTCTGTCGCGAAGAATGTCGTGCGTGACTCTTATTAGGTAGTCGGGGAAGTTAAGGTGAATCATCTTATAGATTAGACCATCGTGCTAGATTCTGTCAAACGCTTTCGAGATGAAGAAGACTGCGGCAGTATGTCGTTTAATGGAGAAGCTCTCTGAGACGAACTCGGTTACCCTGGATAGCTGGTAAAGCGTGGACATGCCGGCATGGAAGCCGGCTTGCAAATCAGGTATTATATTTTGGTTTTCAAGAAAAACCGAAATACGACTCAGCAGAATCCTTTTTATCAGTTTAACCAACACGCTGAGCAAGCTAATAGGACGATAACTCGAGGCTAGGAGAGATGATTTGCCTACCTTGAGGATGGTAATTACTGCTGCTACCTTCCAGGCCGAGGGAAAGTGTCCCAGTCGCATTGCGGCGTTCACTTGTTTAAGATCTACCCCTGCGGGCGAGATTAGACAATAGGTGGCACCTGTATGTTAATAATTAGTAATCCTCTTTCTTCGTCCCCTAAGTGGATTCAATAGCTGTACTAAACTCAAAAGTACATTTAGCGTTTTAAATAAACCAGTGAAAAAAATAGATAAGTAATTGTTTCAATTAATAAAATTAATCTTCAGGTAACTCAAAATAAATATTTTATGGTAATATCGTTGATTGAAATATTGTATAGATGCCAAACCTTATGGGAAAATGCGAGTCACTAAAAGATGCCGAGAAACAGATGGCGCATGAGTAGTGAGTCTAGGTACTGCCGTTTTCTGTAGCTTTGGATAGTTTTCTATACTATTGAATTATATGTTCTTTTCCAGAACATTTAAGTGTTAATAAATTATAAATTTAAAAATACGAAAAACATTTCGTGAATCTACAACAATGAGTCTTACTAAGACTACAAAACAAATTAATTTGAAACAACTACTTCTCTAGCTAATACTTCGACAGACATTGAATAATACAAATTAATTTGCATGTTACAAATAGTACAACTATCAAAGCAACACTAATTTGAATGAAATTATTTCTGTTGAAAAAACTAAATGATAAAATGTACTTTAGATTGTTTAAATGTAACTATAACATGAATTTTATTATTCAAGTGTTAATTCGTATTCTCCAAATTTTAAGCTGGGCGGGGGAGTGGAAACATCATTTTTTCTGAATAACAAGCAGTTTGTTTTTTACTGGTTAATCAGTAGACCGTTATTTTGAAACCAATCAAATAATAATTTCAATACAACGGCTCCAATTTGGCTTAGTTTAGTTTTATCGCTACCATTTACGACTATATTTGTGTCGTCGGCATAATTGATAATTGCCAAATTTAGATTATTTATGATCGTAAATAAATCAATTATATAGTATATATAAAATAATAGTTGTCTCAAAATACTTCCCTGGGGCACCCCTCTGATGATCTCCAAGTCTTCAGACTGCATACAAATACCACTGTCTTTCTTAATCTCAACAACCTGAGTTCTTCCTGTGAGATAGGATTTCAGCCACTTGTGAACAACTTCCCTAAATGCATATATATCTAATTTTAACAATAATAAATCATGATTGATGCAGTCAAAAGCCTTGGAGAGATTAAGGAGCACCCCACATGATAACTGTTTATTCTCCATTGAGGAGTATATTAACTTGGTAAAGTCGTAAAGTGCAGTATTGCAATTTTTCCCTGTAGTAAAGCCATATTGATTTTTTAATAATATATTATTTCTATTTAGAAAGGACTTCATTTGTTTTATTATCACATATTCATAGATTTTTGAAAATATGGATACAAGACTTATTGGCCTATAATTTGACTACATATTTGGACTTTAATTTTGTTGGGAAAATTCCCTGCTGTAGTGACTCATTAATTAAAAAGCACAAATGGTCAACGATACAATCTATACCTTTTTTTACAATAAATGAGGATACGCCATCGAACCCGCTGCTTTTTTTGTTGCCATATTTTCTATAATACTTTTTAATTCCGGTACTGTTATCGGAAACATTGTGCTATCATTTTTTGGGAAATTCCTACCATCTGATAAAGATGGGGTGTTTACCTAGTGTTTGCGATGTTAATAAAATATTTATTCATTTGATTTGGATCTATAGTTGATACTTGTTTGGGAGAAGAATTACTATTCATGACACACTTCTTTGATTACAGGCCAATACGCTTTACTTTTATTCGTCGCGTTTGTTATCTTATTATCGTAATAATTGGTTTTATCAAGTTTTAAATTGTGATTGTATAACTGTTTGTAATATTTCAATAACGGTTTGTACGTTGGTTGATTTTTAGAAAAATTTCGTATAGATTAACTAAACATTTGTATTATATATTCTAAGCAACTGTCACAAAAACTAGACCGACTTCAAACCTCAAGCCTCCGTGTAATATAGGGTCCGCCAATAAGGGCGCGTGAACTTTAAAATTGAATAAAACAAGTTGTGTGTGAGGTAGAAACGAAATTTATTTTTCATTAGAAAGGGTATTCGACCCCATTAAGTATGGAAGATAACATCGTTTAAATGACCACCGCGGCTCCGTTTGGTAACCCGGATCCGGGAGGTCCAATTTTCGATGACTCTGGAGCACATATCGGCCTCAATTTGAGCGATGGCGTTGCGTATGTTGACTTTGAGGTCATCGGTGTTTAGAGGCTTGTTGGCGTAGACCAGCAACTTGAGATATCCTCAGAGAAAAAAGTCTAAAGGCGTTAAATTGCACGATCTCGGTGGCCAGTTGATATCGCCTCCGCGGGTGATGACCATGTCCGGAAATCGCTCGTGCAGAATGTCCATTGTGGCGTGGGCTGTGTGGCACGTGGCGCCGTCCTGCTGGAACCACATGTCGTCCGTGTCCATATCATCCAGTTTAGGCCAAAAGAAGTTGGTTATCATCGACCTGTAGCGCTCCCCATTGACGGTTATGGCCGCCCCAGTTTCGTTCTCGAAAAAGTACGGACCGATGATGCCGCCGGCCCAAAATCCACATCAAACAGTGACTTTCTGGGGATGCATTGCCACTTGGTGGACCTCGTGTGGGTTGTTCTCACTCCAAATGCGGCAATTTTGCTTGTTCACATACCCGTTCATCCAGAAATGAGCCTCGTCGCTGAAGATGATTTTTCGGCCAAAATGGGGGTCTGCTTCCAACTGCTCCAGAGCCCAGTCAGCGAACGCCCGACGCTGTCTGTGGTCGTTTATCTTGAGCTCCTGGGTCAATTGGATTTTGTACGGGTGCAGACCCAAATCCAGATGCAAAATTCTGCGAGTTGATGTCTCCGAAAGGCCAAGTTCCTGTGCACGACAAAAAATGGACTGCCTCGGGTTCTCGCGCACACTCTCACGGACAGCAGCGATATTTTCGTTCGATCGAGCGTTTCGTCGACCTGTCAGTGTTAGCTGGTTGTTTACTGAACCAGTCGACTCGAATTTGCCCACCAATCGACGGATAGTCGACTCTACAGGCCGATCATCGCGACCGTAAAATATGCGAAGTGCGCGGAACGTTGCTCGAACTGATGACCCATTTTCGTAAAACAATGTAATAATTTGCACGTGCTGCTCGACACTCAAACTTGCCATGGTGATTTGGGGTTATATACTGAACAAATGACAGCAACTTTGACAGCTCTACCTCGAACAACATGGCCGCACCCTTCCGGCAAACTTCGCGCGTCCCTATTGGCGGACCCTTTATAATGTTTCCTCTGACATTGGAATTGAAATTTTTTTGTTACGTATTTTTAATACATTGAGTGGGAAACAATGTTGAAGGAAGATTTCTAGAAATAAAGTAAATTGTGTGTCTGCATTATTACTGTTGTAAATACAGGACCATTGTTTTAAATCTTCTAAACAATTTTTAAATTTGTTAATATTTTTTTCAGTAAAAAATCTAGTTTTTATTTGGGCTTTATTTAAAATTTGGGCAAAGCGATCCGAAAAGCCTGTATTTACCACACGACAATGTCTAAATCAAAGACTTGTTTTTTTCTTTATTTACTATTTGTTCTGCAATGTTATACTTTTTACATCGTAATATATTATTATTCCATTATTACTAACGGAAGTTCAACAAAAATTGATGACTAAGATGGCATTGGAAATCTAAAGATATGTTTAGACATATACATTATTTTAGGAGTGACTCTAAAATTAATGCATTTAGAAGAAATGATCAAAATTTCTAAAGACATTGAAGAAAATTGTTAAAAAATCTATATATTTCAAAGAAAAATTTAAGATAAACTGGAAGAGAAATTGCTTGAAATTCTAAAAGTCTCGAAGAAAGTTTAAGAAAAGTAGAGGAGAAATTTCTGAAAATAGAAAAATTTCTAAATAATTTCGGGAAAAAAATGCAAAATACAAGGGTGGATCAAATATAAATATAAAATATAAGTAAAGTGTTATATGAGGTGCCGCTGAATGTGTAACTAGAAAATAATATCTTAAGGTTTTGATATGGACAGAAAGAATTGCTTTTAGTAGTAATGTTAGTAGAGCATTATTATAAATATAAATATATAAAAAAATCTACAGTTCAAGTTGGCTAAAATAGCTTCAAGAGTTTGACTTTGATATTTAATACTGAACACAAACCATGCACGAATCATGTTATGTACTATCACAACGCTGAATAGAAAGAAAATCTAATATGACGAACAATTGTATAAAGTTATTAGAATATAGCAGAGAGCCAGAAGGCTCAGAGCCCAATTTAAAATATCAGTGGCAGTTACAATTAACAATTTATCGAAAGTAATCTCTGAAACCAGAAGATGTCTCTAGTTTCAGAGATTCGGGTGTTTCTCTAACTTATCGCTGAATTTTTAATAAGGCAAGCAAACAACATAAAATACAGTAAATTTGTTTTAACATTAGAATTTTCATTGTTAAACAATTAAGAAATAACTGCGATGGTGGTGTAATGGTCAGCATAGTTGCCTTCCAAGCAGTTGATCCGGGTTCGATTCCCGGCCATCGCAGATGTTTTTGTCATTAGTTACTTTCAAAATTTGTGTTAGTAGATCTAATTAAATCTTCCTAATTTGGACCGATTTTATTAACATACCAAGTTATCCAATTTTGATAATATGTAATTTTAATTTACTATTACTTTTCTAATGTGCAATCTAAAGTCTATTAATCAATTTATTATTATATTAATTATCCAAGATTAGTTTTACGTAATCTATTGAAATAAATAAATCATATATTAGGACCTTTAACAGAAAAAAACCCATACCTGTGGGTTATATTAACAAAGTGCAATTTCTTTTAAAGTTCCTAATTACAACATGTATCACAAAGTAATGGCTTTCACCAACAATCATATTAATGTATATATTATTAGATTTAATTTAGTCTGAGCTAAAACCTATTTTGTATATAAGTCTCTAGTGACTGTCCTACAATTCAACAATTTGAATGCTTTTGTTAAGAAGATTTTTTGGCAGTATTACTTTAATTATATTAATAATTTAGGATATTTCAATTTGTAATTGAGCTATTTTTAATTACTTGTTAAAATATTCTTAAAACAAAAAAGTATTAGGGGACACCCGGGTTTGAACCGGGGACCTCTCGATCTGCAGTCGAATGCTCTACCACTGAGCTATATCCCCGTGTTGGTCTTATGACAATTTGTTACGTATACACACTTTCTCGAATCTCTTTCCACATTTTTATTAAAATTATTATAATTTTTTTAAAACACATTACAGTACTCTTTTTATTCATACTGCACACATTTAATTATTATCTAATTTAAAATAAATAAATAACATGTAACACTTAAGTATATCTGCTCATTTATTAATGTAACATAACAGATAGTGCATATTGACGCCATCTACTGTTTTACACATGTACTAAATTTCAGTTCGAAGTTGTGTAACTCTGTAATAGTGGTTGTATAGTATAAGTATATTTTAACTATTATAGAAGTTATACGTGTACTAATTTCAGATATTTTACATTAAATTAATTCAGTTAGTCCCTTTGTGTAGAATCTATATTGAGTTTATAACATTTCCACTTTTAGGAAAAAGACCGGCGAAGGGCCCATCCGTCCCACAATCGTTATTTAAGTATGACAGGGTGCCTACTGAGAAACAAGTGTTAACACCCATTAAATTAATGTAAAAGTCTTTGCTAATTGAATAACTATACAATTTTCATTTTAATAACCGCTATTACAACCCTTTACTTCATAACGTTCCTTCATTTTATAGCTCGTTGAATGGTAAAGCGTAATTAGTCATGGACTCATTTCTGTCTAATTACTCATATGATGTTCCCTTGCCACTTCCTTAGCAGATAGATAGCGGTACCTTAAATCAAAACGAGGACGTAGTTTTCGTCTATGACTGTGCGATTGTTTCATATTGATCAGAGACGTACTTCGACAACCATTAGTAGTCTTCTACCTTCGTTACACCATACTATCTTATTATATTCCTCTTCTTTTTGGCTATAATGATTTTACATATCTAGATTGGATTAAACAAAAACGTTACTTTGTTGTTAAAGTGTATTTTTATTTACATTTCCAAGGTGTATCACGAAGTTAATACCTCAACCATTCAGTCAATTAGAATGGATTAGAAATTATTTCTTTGATCTGAGACAATTCATTCCAAGATCTCACCGAAACAACATATTTACACCACAACTAATACATCTATAATTTTTAGTAACAGGTCAAAATGGAACTGTTACGTAGTTGCTTTTCTTCATGGTAGACCATTGCTTGACGCATATATATTTTTAGCATCATTTCTTTAGGTGTATTTTACAGTTTATACTACTAAATCATAGTTTCTCCAACGTCTCCAATATCTCCATCAAAATTATAAAAAATAAATTCTTGTAAAAATTTTGTTTTGCGGTATCTTTAACCGCGTTGGCTTAGAATTTTTCTTTTTCCTTTAGTTCAGGTTTTTATTACAGTTATTCTACCGTAGTCCCATCTTTTTGATTCTGCATTATTACTTTATTTATAATGTTCCTATGATGAGCTCCTACATAACGGGTCTGCGTTTCTCCGAATTGCACATCTAGCTATTGTAAGTTAAATTCCTGAAGTAGAACTGTAGATGTCATTTAAGAGAAGAATGATAATTTTTCATTAAGAATTTTTTTTTCCAAATAAATATTTATAGAAATGCTTCAGAAAATTGGTTGTGTGAACAATACTTTCTTAGTCAAGCAGTAATTTTGCTCTGGTTTTGATAAAGCCTTACCTTCTTTTCCCTATCCTGAATTTGTAATAAAACTGTTGAAATTAAACACGAACTTTTATTTGGAAATAGAAAGTTAAAGGTTAGGTAATATTTAAAAAACCGAAAATGGTATTATTTGCATAAATTTAAAAAATCTAGAGCATATCCCTTGAAATTAGTTATTTCACTTGTTTATTAATTGTTTAATATGCATTTAAACAAGTGAAGTAAGAAATAAACTGTAGTGTTATTTTCATTTTCAAAACACTTGATGTAATTTTAAACCATCAATAGTAATCTAAGCTAACTTTATTAAATTGAAGAAAATTAAAGATTCGCTTCGATAATTCCTATCACGAGAATATACATGACGATTTGTAATGATGAAGGATAATATCTTTAGTCCACCTTATTAGGTGCTAAAATTGTTATGCAAAGTGTTACCCTGTATTTTTTATCTGTATTTCCTGATGGTTGATACAACGCGTCGTCTTGGGAACATTGTCTTCAAGATAGTGAAAGACTAAAAACAATTGCACTGTGACTTGGTTAAATTTTTTTTGTACTAATACCTTACTACTCTTATGTTCTCAGGAATTCAATTTCCTTGGTCAATTAACTTCCTAGGAGGCCATTCCCTGATCTGTTCTGAGATTATCTGTATTTCTTCAATTAGGAACAGGTAGCCAGTGCTACACACACCCATATCTTTTGAAGATCGTACTTCATTGGGTAATGTCCTATAAGAAGACCCATGACCACTCTTATCTTTCTCTTAGTGTTTAGCTCTGCTTGGTCAAGAGGTCAATAAATATTTTAAATTACCTTTAATCTGGAGTGTTTATCCATTGCCCTGTTTTAAACTTTTTTCCCAATCTTGGACCACGCTCTTCCTATGTGCATTTAATAACCCACATGTAAGCTTTGGTCCGATCATTGTAGTCGTAGTTCCGTCTTTGGAAAGTAGATCGGTATTTTCGTTGCGTGGCCTGGTACCCACATTAGAGTCAGCTTGTTGCCCTTGGCCAAATGGTACAGAGTTTGTTTACAATTCCAAGTAATTTTGGAATTGAAACTATAAGCTTTGAGGTTCTTGGGGCAGCCTGACTGTCTGTGATCCAACAAATGTGTACCCCTTTGTAGTCCTGTTTCGTACAAACTTGAGCACATCTTCCTAAAGCTATTGTTTCAGCCTGTAGGGCTAATGGACCCATGTTATCCACCTTACTAGATGCTAAAAGATTGAGTATGGTTATGAGCGACTGTAGACGTTTAGCAATTTGTCGACAAAGAAAACGCCGACCGCCAGGTAATAAAAGTGATAGTATTATTATGCACATGAGAATAGAAATAATTTTGAATACCTTCTCCTGGATTCAGCATAAGTACTGGACGACTAACCTCTTCTTAACTGAAATCCTTAGTGAGTATGATTAATTATAGTCAAATATAGTGAGAGGAGAGGAGTTATAGATCTAATATATCTCTTTTTATGTTATCATTCTCAATAATATGTACACACCTTTTACATTTTGAAATTATATTTAAAAATATTTATAGTGGCGCCCTCTGTAATATACTTGTATAAATAAAGTAAGTTAGTCTCGTGTGAACCACGCAACAGAGAGTTTCATTTGTAACAGGTTATGGGCCCTGGCTCGCATAGTGAAGTGTAAAGTTGATGCTGAAAAATGGCAAGTTACTTAGCGATCATTCAAAAGTTGCGGGGTCGTGAGAATTACAATGATTGGGCCTTTGCGGCGGAGAACTTTTTAATACTGGAAGGTTTAAACAAGTGCAGTGATGGCTCGGAATCAGACGCGGGAAAGGACAAGATGGCGAGAGCTAAACTAATCCTAATGATTGAGATGCCGTTATTTGTTCACATAAAAGAGACAAAGTCCACGAAATAAGTTTGAAATAAACTGAAAAATCTATTTGACGACTCGGGTTTTACAAGGAAAATTGATTACTGCGAGCTCTTATTTCAATAAGACTGGAGAATTGTAATTCAATGGAGTCGTACGTAAATCAAATGGTTGACACAGCGAAGAAATTGAAAGGAACAGGATGTCAAATAGATGATGGGTGGGAAGGATCTCTATTATTAGCCCGATGGCCTGAAAAATATTCGCCGATGATCATGGCGATCGAACATTCAGGAATTGCAATAATGGCTGACAGAATAAAAACAAAGTTGCTGGACATGGAGTCGGAAGACGGTAAGGCAGGCAGCGCATTCGCCAGCGCCAAAAGTGCGGGAATGAAGCACAAGTATGGGCGTAGCACGGCAGATGGCAGTAACCGTGAATTAGCTGTAAGTGTTTCCGATGTAAACAGATGGGTCACTTTCAAGGAAAGTGAAGCATAGGATCTTACAGCATTGCCGCAAGGAGGAAAAGTAGTGAGTTGCAAGGGGATTGACTATGATAAACTTTCACACTTGTTGTAAGACATTCAACTTTGAGAATGTTAATGGCTTTAGCAGTCAAATTGGATTTGACCATAACACATCTTGACGTAACTACAGCTTTTTTGAATAGTGACCTAGATGAAATAGTATACATGGAGTAGTCAGAAGGCTTCGCAGTAGATGAAAATACGGTATGCAAGTTAAAAAAGGCTATATATAACAAGCTTCTCTGTCTTGGTATAAGAAAGTTGAAAGTGTACTTAATAAGATAGGTTACGAAAGATCAAAGTTGGAACCGTGTATATATATGAAAGGTAAAGAAAACAAGCTAACAATAATAGCTATATACGTCGATTTTTTCAAAAGACTTATCGGAACTAGAGTTCCTAAAACAAGATTTAGGCTCCAAGTTCAAACTAAAAGATTTGGGAGAAGCAAAACAATGTTTAGAGATGATAATAGAAAGGAATTGGAAAGAAGGGACAATAACTCTAGATCAAGAAAATTATGTGAATCAATTGCTGAAAAAGTTTAAAATGGTTTATTGTAAACCAGTTAAGACTCCTATGGGATCGAAATTGCAGTTGAAACCCAGCAATACAAAATGTAATGAATATTTTCCTTACCAACAACTAATAGGTAGTTTAATGTATTTAAGTGTGCTTACACGACCAGATATTTCATACAGCGTGAGCTATTTGAGCCGATTTAATGCTTTTTATGAAGAATAGCATTGGAAATACGCAAAAAGAATTTTAAGATATTTGAAGGGTACTAGAAGTCATTGTTTAAGATATGAACGGACAGGATCAGAAGTCCAAGGCTTTACAGATACGGATTGGGCAAATGAAAAACGAGATAGAAGATCATACACCGGTTACGTCTTTAATTTAGCAAATGCAGCTATATCGTGACAAAGTAGAAAGCAGAAAACAATTGTGCTTTTCAGTTATGAGGAATAAATAACATTCGATCAATGTTTAACAGTATCACACATATTTTCTGAAACAAAAAGTTCTTTTCAAAAAGCACACATTGTTATCAGGCATCAATAAACTACTACTACTTCATCTCAGGTTTCAACTCTACTCGTATAAGATTTTCCTACCTACTGTTAACAAGAAGTTATTGGAAAATTAAACAACATTTTTTGTAAATTGAAATTTTTGATCCCAATTGAACATTGTTAATCTACGTAATATTGCCAAGGTCTCTTAAGAAATTTGAGCCACTAAAAACAGAAATTAGGACTGAAACCTAACAGATTAATGTCAAAATATTTTCCAAAACGGGATAAAATAACACATTTGCTCAAATATACTCCGAAAAAGGATTAAAAGGCTGCAAAAATGCCTTAATTAGAAATTGATTGATGTGGATCTGTATGGAAAAATCATTGGAAACTGCTGATTTTTTGCAATATTCTGGAACATTGAAAATAGTTCGAAAACAGCTTATAATGTGCAAAAGAAATTGCTGAAGAATTCTAAAACCCTTTAAGAAAACTCCCATAATTTGGGAGAATAAATACTAGGAAATTCTAGAAATCTGAAAATAATATTGTCGGAAAATTGTAGAAAAATCAAAGAAACATTACGCAATCTAGAAAGGAAATGTTGCAATTAGTTGAATTCTGAAAACTTCAATAAAATTGAACAAAAAATATAGAAATCTAAGTCCGTAAAAAACTCAAAGAGTAATTAACAACCAACATCACAAATATTCTAATAAAGTAAAACAGGAAATGCTGAATATTCTTAATATTTTGGAATAATCCAGAAGTCTCGATTAAAATTCTCACAATTTTGATGAGAAATTGCTCAAGAATTCTAAAACCCTCGAAGAAAATTCTCATAGTTTAAAAGAACAAATACTGATAAATTGTAGAAAACTGAAAAAGTTGTTGGAAATTGTAGAAACGTCAAAGAAAAATTACGGAATCTAAAAAGAAAAATAATGCATTTCTCTTTACTACACCTTATATGCAGCGTAGATTTGATGATGCTAGTATTTCAGTTATCGATTATTACTTTCTTACAGCGTAAACCCTTCTTTAGATTACCAACAGTAACGCACTAATTATGAATAGCCATTTTACAGATTTATTACTGTTGCTAATCATATAAATCATAATAATAATATTGGTATTTTTGGTTCCAGTCTATCTAAGTTTAAATAGGAATTTAAAGAGTTAAAAAAGGTACAATTTAATGTTTTGTATTGTGAATGAATGAATTAATTAAAAGCTAGTAAATTTATTATTATTATACAGGGTGACTGACGAAAAACCTTTGGTGCTGTATCTCGCTTATTTTTTATCGGATTTTAATAAATAAAACATCAAATTAAACCATTTTTAAAAGACTTTAATAGGATCTGAACTGTTATTTTTTCTTGCACCCAGTTTTTGACAAAATACGATCAACATTTTTTTTTAATTGCACTGTATATATATTTTTATTGATTCGCAAGGAGATTTTTTTTCTGAATATAAAATTGTAGACAAATTTATCCATACATCAAACTTAAGTCGAGAAATTGAGGATTAAAAAAATAAATAAAAAGTCAAGTATCCATTGTAAACAATATACAGACCCTATTTTAAATGTCAAAAGTGACAGTGACAGCCATTGATACAATACTGCAACGATTTTTAATTATTTCATAATTAAAATGTTGCAATATTTCAAACACTGTACTAGAATTTTGTCCTTCTACAGCAATCGTTTTTCAGTTTTTGAAATCTTGCAACATTTTTATTATGAAATTATTAAAAATCATTGCAGTATTGTACCAATGACTGACACTGTCACTTTTGACATTTGGAATAGGCTCTGTATATTGTTTACTATGGGTATTTGATTTTTATTTTTTTTTTTAATTCTTAATTTCTCGACTTTGGTTTGATGAATGGATAAAATCGTTTACAAATTTAGATTCAGAAAAAAATCTCCTTGCGGATCAGTACAAAATATATATACAGTGCAAGTTGATCGTCTTTTGTCAAAAACTGGATGCAAGAAAAAATATCAGTACAGTTCATATTAAAGTCTTTTAAAAATCATTTAATTTGATGTTTTATTTATTCAAATCGGATCAAAAATAAGCGAGATACAGCACCAAAGGTTTTTCGTCAGTCACCCTGTATAATAATGTTCATTCAATGCACTTCATATTTCGAATATAAATATTAAACGTAGACTAATTATTTCCACAGGGTAAATATGTACAACAATGCCCTGGTATTTAAAAGTACTAATCCGACATAATGAGCAGGCCACTCGATTAAATTCTCTGCTGATTATTAACGATGAATTTAACATCGAATATAACCGACGATATTCTGTAATCCCTTCTAATAAGCTTATCCCTTTCTAAATTATGTAATGCCTCAATTTCAATGGCCCCTGTTTTAAACATATTTCCATTATAGTATATAAAACAATTAATAGCTAAAAATGTATTAGATGTATGTATTGTAATATTAATTAGTAAATCGTGCAAAATGCGTAAATTTGTATTCAACAAAGAAACATCGTTTCTGCGCCGATACTTAATCACTCGTGCATGTTTTGTACGTATGATAACATTTGACATTGTTAGTGTGGGCTCTCGTTGCTTTAATTCAGTCTGTTGTGGTGGTCGGGAAGGAGTACAATCTGATTAATTGCTGCAAGAGGTTCGTACATAGTACATTAACTTTTATTTAAATATTTGGATAGGTTTTTTGTAAATATTGATCCTTTCACAAATTAAATTAGAATAAGCTAACTACAATTACCATAACCTTGCCAGGCTTAGTTATTGATTTATTTCTATTATTGTATATTTCGGATATAAATATCTTTAATTGATACAATTAAATGCATAAATATTTGTACCTTATAATAATTTGTATAGCGATTTGCTATATTTCGGCCTAGATAATTTGATTGATTAATAGTTATGATACTAACTTCGTAAAATTTAAATAAAACACTTTAAATCATAAAGTACTAAAATGATTATTGAACGAATACAAACTTGTGTTACTAAAAATACAATTCGATAACTGCAAATAAAGTGTTTTTAATTTAATCACATAATTTGTGTTAAATGTACAGAATAGAAAATATGTCAAATTCGCAGATTGAAAAATGTTAGAATACAAATTTCGTTATCTGTATCACAAATAATAAATTTTTTGTTTTGTTTTTCTAAATTATTTTTATAAATATCATTTTGTTAATGACTTTTAAAAGTCGTATTCATAACATTTATAGACATTTTTAATAACTGATTAAAGTACTTAACAATGTTTTATACCAAAATTTTATTGTAACGTGCCTTATTTATTCCTATTAAAATGAACTATTAGGCAGTAAATGTCGTTGCCATAATCTTTATTAATTGATGTGTTTATATAAATTATGATTTTATCCGAAAGGTTTCTTCGCTCTTTGTAATTATCACATATCGGACCGGACGTCTCTAATATATAATTTGCCGTCATTTACTTTTTTATAATTAAATAATTGCTGCATATATACAACTTAAATATGTCGTCATTTCAACAACAATATTTTTATACTTAATTCGTTAATTGTATACACAGTACGACACATTGACCTTTGATAAGATCACCAGTTCCTCTTTATCTTTGTACTTTACACGCGAAGTCACTTACTTTAAGAAGTTGTATTTGTTTATTATTAATATTTGTTTATGTTTAGAAAGGAATATCTTTAATTATGTTCACATAATTTAAAAAAAATGTAATAGTGAAATTTTATCAGCATTTTTTCGTGTAAATTGAAATCTATTAGAGGCCGAGAGAGAAGCCATTGTTTTCTACTTCGAATAAGTCAGAATAAATCAAAGTTGTTTAACCTTTCAAAATAGAAAAATCGAGTTGAGAGTGTATAAGGATGTGCATCTATGTGTTTGTGTAAATGTTATTTTCGGTTTTTAATTTGCAAAATTATATATCGAACTTATGACCTTCGAAATGCTTTGATAAATACATTGGAAGTGAGGGTAATAAGGGGTAGTTTTGTTAAAAACTACACTTCTTTCCCCTTTTACCCGTTTTTATATCTCTTATAGTTTCCGAGATCCCCGTGGAGAACATCTAAAAGAACTCACCCTGTATATATTTTATGATAACCGCTGTTATTCTTCTTTACGTTATTTTTTTTTAATCGATCTAGAGCTCGTTAAATATTAGAGCGTATTTGGTTATGTATTTCGTTTATTCTTCGTCCAAGGTCACTCACCAAATCTTTGTCTGCCACTTCTTCTCTAGGTTGACTTGAAATTACAAAAAAGCCGTGGCTTTCGGTCCATGGCAATGTTTAATGTATGTCCGGTTATTTATATAAATATATTTGTAATAAAGCAAAATTGATAAAGATATTAACTCAAGTCTCTTTGATGGTCTGTGACTATCTTTGAAAAATATCGTTTGATGGTTCTTTTCATTTATTCCACCATACCATTTGATAGTCGTCGTCTTGTTGATTTTAAAAATTATCATATATTGGAAGAGATTAGAAAAACGACATATCTAGTCATCGACAATCGCAGAAATATTGTTTAAATATTTTCAAAATTGTTAATGCATCTTGATTTAGTAACCAGCAAGTCTTGAATCATTTACAGTAGTGTAAGTAATTTATTACTACGATGATATTTACATTTCCTCTGCAAGAATCGATGAATGGTCTGGTAAAAGCGATCGAATTGGGTGTTTCCTTTGATTCTGTGTACCGTGGGCGTAAAAACTATACATTGTTAGCACCATTCTTTCATTTCTTCTTCATGGTTTATCCAATAGACCTTCTCACGAGGCTTGCCAAATATTCAAAACATGTCCACCAGAATATACATTGTGAATACCTTCCAACAGTTTCATTCAATGTCCCTAGCCCTTTAAATGATAAAAGATATGAATTCGTTGTTCATTGTTTAATATTGAAGTTATTCCTATTTGGGAAATCCAGGATTATGAAAATTATCATATTTTAATGATTTTTTTACTCGTGCAGTTATGGTGATGACATTATTGTGGCCTATACAGGTACAGCCCGACAGTTAAATCAATATTAATTATTGTTCCCTGTCAACAACAGCCAAAGACCGGTTTCGATCTATTTTGGATCTCATCAGCGTACCGCAGTTGGAAACAGGGTATCGAGATTTACTTTGGAGTATTTAACTCTCCGGGTTAACCATCAATTACGATTAAATCAATTTTTTTTTAATTTTAAACTCTCAACACCCCAAAAATCAGTTCACGTTAGAAACAGAATAAAATAAATCAATACATTTTTTAGATGTCGTAATAACAAATAATTATAATAAACATGAATTTGCCATAAACCTACACACACAAACTCAACTATAGTCTGTCCGTTGGATCTTCCGTCGTACGTCACAAACTATCGCTTCAAAAAACGACGAAAGTTTTACAGTGCGTTCTTTTTCTAACGCATTTGGTTTACTTTATCAGACTGAATGTTTTTGTGTCGTTTCTCGAAGCGATATTCTGTGACGTAGGACGGAAGATCCAACGGATGGACTATATACATTTTAATTCACAACATCCAATGAACCACAAACTTGCAGCCTACAATAGTAGATTAATAAAAATACCCATGTCAACCGATAAAATATTATTTTAGAAATTGCAAAAAACAAGGGTTATCCGATAAATTTAATAAAGAACATTTTAAATATAAAACTGAAAAAACAAACAATCAACGAAATATATCCACACAAATAAAAATTTTGTATCACTAACGTACACGGAACAGGGAAACCACATAATAAGCAAAATGCTTTCAAAAAATAAAATAATGTACCTATTTGAACATTTGTGGAACGAATAAGTATTCTTAATCCATAACAAGAACTACTTCATTTATTACAGATATTAATAATGTCTTGGCTAAAGCTTAGGGTACCATCTAGAATGATGCCTAAGCATTTTACACTATCAGAAAACACTTGATTGTAACTGTTTAAGTTAATTGAATGAGGAGTGTCCAATGCTTGATTTGATTTAAATAGGACAAATTTAGTTTTGGATGTATTTAAAATCAACCCCAACATGGGGGTAGTATTTGTGGAAGATCATTTATATAAATTATAAATAACAAAGGGCCTAGGATGCTACCCTGAGGAATTCATTTTGTTATCTTTAAGGGGGTCAGAGAATACTGTTTTAAAATGGTCATTGCTATCAATTAACTTGGTTGGTTGATAGATAAGGCGTTGAGATGTTGAAAATCCATATTCATTTGTATATTAAAGTTGTAAATAACTAAGATTTTCAAAAATGTGTGTTTATTTTCACTACAATTGTTTCGCAAATTTATTGCTTCTTCAGGTGAATGAAAGTTTACAATAAAATTAGAAAAAACTTAGAACTATATATATACATTAACACTATTGGCACTATGGAGGGGTAAATATTTTAAGTAGTGGGGAGTTTGACAGTTCAATTTGTTCGTTTAGCAGGAGGCCCGTTTTTTCGAATCTGTTGATTACCAAGTTTTCCAGTAGATTTAATTTTCTCCCTTTCTTCTCTGTGTGGAGAATCTGGAAATCCTGGTTGAAGGTGTGATTTTCGGATAGTAGATGATTTGGATATGTTGAGGTGTTCTTTTTCTTTTCCCATGCACTTTTGTGTTCTGCAATCCTTTCGTCAAAGGCTCGTCCTGTTTGTCCAATATATTTTTTAGGGCAGTCTTTGCATGTTAGCATGTACACTCCACAACTATCGAGTTTGTTCATTTTGTCTTTGTTATTTTTAATAATTTTGCCAAGGCTATTGTTTGTTTTGAATGCTATTTTAATATCTAATTTTTTCATTTCATTACTTATTTTATTAGTTAAATGTCCATTAAAAGTTAAGGAAGTATAGTTATTGTTA
This sequence comes from Ontholestes murinus, assembly GCA_963969525.1. Taxonomy (NCBI): domain Eukaryota; kingdom Metazoa; phylum Arthropoda; class Insecta; order Coleoptera; family Staphylinidae; genus Ontholestes; species Ontholestes murinus. The sequence goes on from OZ018388.1 coordinate 69,830,641, forward strand.
TTTTTTGGAGAATTGTTTGAGGGACTAATTGATTCATAAATTATTTTCAATACCGATGGACAGCACTAATTTTAATAAAGAGTTAAACATTATTTATACAATAGCTGAAAATAATGGATTCCAAAAACCAACTATTGAAAAACTAGTTAAAAATAAAGAAAACCAGATTATAAAAACCTAATTAGTCCCTCAAACAATTCTCCAAAAAATAACAATAACTATTTACTTTTGATTTTAGCGCCGGTTTTTTTCGGAAAATATTTTAATAAAGTAAATACATTTTCAAAAGATTCATTTCAGATAATTTCGAGAAATTTCTCTATATTTGAGTCTGAAAATAACCTAATACTTTTAATTGGCTTATTAATATTTACATTACCTCTGTAGATAAGCAGTTGAGCTGTATGGTCTGATATTGTGGTATGAAGTACTTTAGTTGTGGCTTCTAATCATTTATTAGTGATAATATTATCGATGCATGTTTGGGCAGTTTTTGAGTAGCGTGTGGGTTCGTTTATTAAATATTCTAGATTCAATTAATTCAATATACACTTTTTTATTCGAGTGTAAAAAGTTTATGTTATAGTCCCCAATTATAAAGAATCGTTTGTTTTGATTCGAAAGATTAATAAGAACTTTTTCTAAGTTCTAGAAATCTATCAATGTTTCCACACGCTGGGCGATAAACATAAATTATAATATTTTTTTCATTATTTAAGTTAATTTCAACACCCGTACACTCGAATTGCCTTGATTCCCCAAATGCGTGTACATCGAATGAATACAAGTTTATTGTTTCAGCGATAAAAAGGGCAACTCCTCCTTGTTCCTTTTCATTTCGGCGGAAACTGGATGCTAATTTGAAATGAGTAATGTTAACTGTTCTTAGTTATTCATGTGTGAGAACTACATTTATCGATTCATTATTATTTTCTTTCGCGATTTCGTGACCTTGGTCATTAACCTCGTCGAGAGATAATCTCGTTTGTTTCGTGGAATTAGAAATGTAGTTTTTCACATTGTTTACCATTGTGTCTGATTAGTATTTGTGTCCAGAACCGTGATTGTTCCTCCATCTGTATTTGAATTGATTGTTTTCCTTGATGAATTCTTCGATTTCTTCCTTTGAGTGTTTTAGTTTGTGTCTTTGCTGGGTTTAGGTTTAGGTCTTGTTTAAATATAATGTTATGTTGATGTCTTACTTGAGCAACTAGATCGGAAATTTCTTTCTTCACCGCTACTAGTATTTGGAAAGCGCTCTTTTAATATTCCAAACTTGTCTTCCGATTTTGCACAGGTAATGTAATAATCCGAATCACAAATGGTGCACTTAAAAGAGTCCCGATCAACCGTCTCGTTACACAATGAACACAGCTTATTTTCACTTGGTAAAGTTAGATTTAGCTCGCTTACCGAAAAGGAGCTACCGATTCTCGTCGCCACCTTAACTAAATATATATATATATATATATATATATATATGTAGAACAATAGGGTAGAAGAATACAAGAAAGATTTTCAATATAAGAGAGAACAATTTGCCACCCACCTCATAACAGAAAATCATCATCATCAGAATTCATGGAGATAAATCGTAGAAAATAAACAGGACAACTCCTAAATGATCAAATAGAAATTTCAAAATCCACATTATTAAATATGTTCAACTCACCACCACAACCCGCAAATGTATAAATACACCAATTATAACAATTTAATGTACTATTCTTCGCCTAAAGAAGCCACAGTGTGGCGAACAATTGTAGCAATAATAATAAAAGCAACAATATTCTTTGAGTTTGGGTTTAAGTTACAAAACCTAACAGTGCATTTAAAATTAACTTTTATCAATTAACAGCCAACACAATCAAAGTATACCTGTTTGGCTTAGGGTTCTCTTTCCTTCATTTTTCAGAAATTGCTCTCCTGATCATTCTGAATAACATCTATATTCTACTCCTGTTTCTACAGTTTGTATTAATGTATCTTTGGTCTTCTTTTTTGAAAATTACATATGAAACAAATCAATTTTAAAATAACATACGTCAAAGGAGCACGGACGGAGTTCAAAATCACAAATTGTGTTCTTCTACTCAAACACTTACTTTCCCTTTATGCAGAGGGAGCAAATAATCTCTTGGACAACCGGATTCTTTTATATATATTTTATTTACTTTTTTATTCTGACCCAAGTGGAATACATCATGATGGACCGTGAATTACTGTTTCTTTCCCAGTACAAGTATTAGCTAAAACGCCAATTATGACCTTCGAAATAATAAGATCCATATTATAATCAAAATGTTAAAAAAAAACAATTAATTAATAAATATTGCTTTAAGTAATTAGTTATAATTAATATCTACTTATTGTTTGTCGAGAATTTACATGATTTTTAATGACCGATGTTTTTCAGGATACAAAAAGCAATGCGCCTTCTAGTGTTCATTTTGGCCATTGGAGCTGCAATCTCCTGGGCCAGAGAGCTCCATCCATTATCTGATGAATTTATAGACGCGATCAACCTGCAGAATCCGACATGGAAAGCTGGGAGAAACTTTGCTCCGAATGTGGATATGAAATACATCAAAAAATTGATGGGAGCCTTACCAGATCCAGAAAAGTAAGTAAATGATTTTGGAAATCGTTCAACTTGATGCTTCAAATTCGAATTATTTTACCAAAATATCAATGCTTTGCTTCTTATCAATAATATGTATTTAAGAAAGTAAAATCGAAGATTTACAAAATTCCATGGTAATAGTTTTTATCATGAAAGAAATGTATTTTTTGTATCTTGCCTTTTAATATTTGCCTAAGTAGGTACAATTTAATTTAATCAGTAATAACTCATTGAGTTGACATTTTTTATATATATAATTTTCCAAATTTCAAATTTATATTTAAAAAATTATTCATATTAAAAAATAATAACTTTTGTTCCAAATCATTTAAAGACTTGATTTTTTTAACCATAACGCCCAGTATTATGTTATAAAAAATTGTATATACAGGGTGACTGACGAAAAACCTTTGGTGCTGTATCTTGCTTATTTTTGATTAGATTTTAATAAATAAATCATTTTTAAAGGACTTTAATATGAACTGAACTAATATTTTTTCTTGTATCCAATTTTTGACAAAAGATGTTCAACTTTTTTTTCAAATTGCACTGTATATACATTTTGTATTGATCCGCAAGGAGATTTTTTTTTCTAAATATAAAATTGTAAACAATTTTATCCATACATCAAACTAAAGTCGAGAAATTGAGTCAAGTGTTCAGAGCCTATTTTAAATGTCAAAAGTGACAGTGTCACCCATTGATGATGATGGTATAGGGGGTTAAAAATGAAATATGCAAGATCCATAGGGTTTCTTGTATATACAATCGAGTGGGTGTGATTTAAAAAAATGTGTTTATTTTCCAATAATTGTTACGCAAATTTATTGCTTCTTCAGGTGAATTCAATTGTTGTGAAAATAAACACACTTCTTTCATAATTTTATTAAACAAATCATTCTTTTTTCATTAATATCTGATATATATATATTATGATTATGATTAATTATGTAATAAAACTAATATCTATAATCATTTTAGATTACCTCTACAAAACGCAGATTTACTTGGAGATGACCCGTTGCCTGATTCATTCGATTCTAGAGAGAGATGGCCAAACTGTCCGACCATTAGAGAAATTAGAGATCAAGGATCTTGCGGTTCTTGCTGGGTTTGTACATTTATCTATGAAACTTATTTATAATCAAATGTACTGCATGTGCATATTAATAATTAGTGTTATCTAATCACTCCGTGATTCACCGAAATTAGCCAACCGCGAATAAAAACAAGTTTACTACAAATGAACAAGAATTAATATTTTTTTCGGAGCTATATTTGTATACGTTTGCAAGTTTTAAAGGTCATTTTTTATTTACAGCTAATACAAATAAAAACTTGTATTTATTTTTGCCCATTTACAGAAACAGTCTCCTGCTTGCAGAAATAGGTTTCCATATAAAACAACATATTGTAGACATCCAGGCTTGAAATAGAATTTAATTAATTAATTTATTATTATTCTCATTCACTCTAGATTTTGTAACAGATAGTTGAGGTTGACAATATAAAAAAAACCTTTAGTAGGTCTAAAAATACACATAAGGATTGTTATAGCTTTAGTAAGTTGATATTCTTGATAGTAGAGGTGTACTTCATGGTACATCTTGAATCATTTGGAGTGTAGACACGATCACTTTGAATAAGGCAGATTTATTAAATATGTTTGGTTTTTATCACGTATGAAACCTGATTATTTAATGGGTAAATTCCGAAATTCATTTTGGATTTGTAGATTTCGACTGCTTCCAATAACTCCATTAAGCAGCCATTATCCCAAAAGTAGATTTATAAAATTAACTTTTTAGATTGATGTGATTTTTCTTGTTATAATTTTGAAATTACGATCAGACTACAAGTATAAAATTATTAATGTGGTTAATTTGGCTTTAATTGTACACGCGCTTCCGAATTGAAAGATTAGGTTCGTCACGAACAGACTAACTGTCGTTCTTGATGAAATTCTAGTTTTCAATTGATTCTGTTAAAAAAAAATCCTGACCTTCCTCCGCCCGCTCTTAATGGTTGTCGGTAATCTATTGTACTAAAGCAGGTTATGAAGTTACCACCTCTCGTAAAGGCAGAAGTAGAGTTTGTGCGCAATTCAATAACTATCTGGCTAATAGATTGTTGCAAGATGCTCCACTTCTAAATAAACACTCCTTGAAGGCTACATTCCATCCCAATTCATAACGGTTAAAGGAATCATCCGTGTTGTAGAACCATCGTTCTCCGAAGAACAAATACTAAACAATTTAAATGCATTTAATTCCTTTAAAACAATTAATGTCAACAGATGGAAAGAAAAATAGTAATTAATGATGTAGCAGAATATATCAACACACACTCAGTCGTTGCCACCTTCCGCACAGTCTCCTTACACACATCAATTAAGCTCTTTTGCACCAATAAGGTCCCCTAAATATTTATATTTCCAGTTACACAATGCCATTCTTGTTTGAGATATGGCCATACAAAAAACATTTGCAAAAGTAAACCCAGGTGTGCAAAATGTGGATCATCAGATCATGGCGTGAAAGTCTGTAAAACAATCCAAATTGTATTGTATTAATTGCCATGGAGCTCAATTTTCCACAGATATCGATACTTTATCAAAGGATAGAATTTGCAAAGAATTTCTCAGATAAAAAAAAATTGTAGCATATGTCCTGATATAATTCATTCTTCTAAAAAGCTAACTCGCTCTTCCCTCCAATTAATGCAACTACTCCCCCTCAACTATCTAAATCCAAGTCACAGCCTAAATTTGTTCTTCGAAACTTCCCTACTTTACGACCCACTGTTTCTCCTCTTCTTCCAACTCTTATGTCTCCTTCTCGTTCTTCCTTTTCTTCAATAGTACAATCCTCTACAAAAAAATACCTTTCTCTGGCGGTATTAACTCAATAATCAGAGAAAAACATCATGGTAAAAAAACAAAAAATTATGTAATTCATCACTCTCCAGCCCTGACTGGGAGTGTGACTCTCAACAATTCTCGGAACTCATACAAAAATTATATGTTGCTGATCCTTCG